>JAFJHM010000064.1:0-114796 GCA_019201815.1 Bombus balteatus | reverse complement strand
ACAAATAATCATCATTACCATTCAGCCGTTTAGAATTTTTTCCATGAATCTAAAAAAAATTTGTCATAAAATATATCTTTGAAGAACTAAAAGACGAAAATATCGTCACAGTACTACGAAACTTGAAAACTATACTCAAGGAAACGAGAACAGCCGTTATATTGTCATTGGGAAAGAAACGGAATCAACCCATTATTCAGAAATACCAAACTCTCATCTGAAAAATATTAAAAAACACCAACGTCGAAATTACTTTATATACAGAAACAAGTATAGCACCTGCAGAGGATATTCGAAAAGAGTTCATAGAAGAAACACATAGTAGCATACAAACGAATGACCAAAACCTACAGACATTTCAGAGTAAGATATTCATGGCGAGGAATGAAAAACGATATAAAAGAATTTATTAGAAAATGCAAAAGCTGCGAGAAACAAAAATTGGTAAGGGCGAAAATTCCACAACTGATGTTTATTACGGACAATTTATAGTGGAACCTGCCACATACCGACAGTATAAGGCAACTTAGCCAAAAACTGCATAGCTGTCGCAATAGCGAACACCGGAGCCACAACAATAGCAGATGCCTTTGCAACGATTTTAATTTCCATCATTGGAACATCACACGCAATCCTCACAGACAAAAGAACAAACTTTTCAGTTCAATTCAGAATCAGTGTTTTATTCGATTCAGTAACAGTTATATTTTATGGGAAGTCAAGTGTTTTATTACGGTGAAGTTTTGAATGGTACTGTGGCGGCACTCGACAACAAATACCGCCACTTGACACTAGCAACGGACAACACATACCGCCTGAAATTGGTGATCCCTACGCGATGGACAGCGAAAAGAGGTGTAATCGCGATAGCGCTACGAGTCTTCCATCATCGTGAATCTAAGACTGTGGCAATCTGGACCTACCGCTGCGACGAACACGGACGGCCCTTCCTTCTTCAGCAAAACTCGACGCCTCACCGCCGACTCACGCATGCAGGTGACTGGATATGAGACGACTAAAAGGAGGAACAGAGGCCTACGACCGTACGCGGAACTCGCCCGCACCGTACCGACAGGTATCCATGGCCACATCGAAGATTTCGCGCAACATCGGCACCGGCTTAACAACAATCGGCTGACGCTTTACCACACTAAGATTATAACGTTGTCTCTGGTATGGGGGTACTGTGGCGACACTCGACAACAAATACCGCCACTTGACACTAGCAACGGACAACACATACCGCCTCAAATTGGTGATCCCTACGTGATCGACAGCGAAAAGAGGTGTGTAGCGGCACTCGACAAGTCAAATACCGCCACCCGACTCTAACCACAGAGCGGACACGTGGCGCAGTTGTTAGCGTCTTAGGTTTCGAACGTTCGGGACCCGGGTTCGATTCCCGGCGCCCGTAGTCCGATTTTATTTCCGGGCACAAGAAAAAAGGGAAAAAAAATCAGCAGCGACATCTACAGCCCTCAGCCGACAACTACCCTCTGGACCAGGCCCAACCAGAAATTACCGACCACCAAAACCGCTACAACTATCACGGACAACACATATTACGCACCTCAAACTGGTGACCCCGACGTGATCGACAACGACAAGAGGTGCGACCGTGATAGCGCTACGAGCCTTCCATCATTGTGAATCTAAGACTGTGGCAATCTGGACCTGCCGCTACGACGAACACGAACGGCCCTTCCTTCAGCGAAACTCAACGCCTCACCGCCGACTCACGCATGCAGGTGACTGGATACGAAATGACTACTGAAAGGAACTGAGCCCCACGACCGAACGCGGAACGCGCCCGCACCGTATCGACAGTATCCACGGCCACATCGAAGACTTCGCGCAAAACATCACAGGCTCGACAACAATCGGCTGACGCCTTACCTCACTAAGATTATATCGTTTTCACTGGTAAGGGGTATGTAGCGGCACTCGACAAGTCAAATACCGCCACCCGACTCTAACCACAGAGCGGACACGTGGCGCAGTTGTTAGCGTCTTAGGTTTCGAACGTTCGGGACCCGGGTTCGATTCCCGGCGCCCGTAGTCCGATTTTATTTCCGGGCACAAGAAAAAGGAAAAAATCAGCAGCGACATCTACAGCCCTCAGCCGACAACTACCCTCTCGACCAGGCCCAACCAGAAATTACCGACAACCACAACCACCATCGCTATCACGGTCAACGGATACAACGGAGACATCATCATAACACACATATCATAGCACCTCAGGTGTAATCGCGATAGCGCTACGAGTCTTCCATCATCGTGAATCTTAGACTGTGGCAATCTGGACCTGCCGCTGCGACGAACACGGACGGCCCTTCCTTCTTCAGCAAAACTCGACGCCTCACCGCCGACTCACGCATGCAGGTGACTGGATATGAGACGACTAAAAGGAGGAACAGAGGCCTACGACCGTACGCGGAACTCGCCCGCACCGTACCGACAGGTATCCATGGCCACATCGAAGATTTCGCGCAACATCGGCACCGGCTTAACAACAATCGGCTGACCCTTTACCACACTAAGATTATAACGTTGTCTCTGGTATGGGGGTACTGTGGCGACACTCGACAACAAATACCGCCACTTGACACTAGCAACGGACAACATATACCGCCTCAAATTGGTGATCCCTACGTGATCGACAGCGAAAAGAGGTGTGTAGCGGCACTCGACAAGTCAAATACCGCCACCCGACTCTAACCACAGAGCGGACACGTGGCGCAGTTGTTAGCGTCTTAGGTTTCGAACGTTCGGGACCCGGGTTCGATTCCCGGCGCCCGTAGTCCGATTTTATTTCCGGGCACAAGAAAAAGGGAAAAAAAAATCAGCAGCGACATCTACAGCCCTCAGCCGACAACTACCCTCTGGACCAGGCCCAACCAGAAATTACCGACCACCAAAACCGCTACAACTATCACGGACAACACATATTACGCACCTCAAACTGGTGACCCCGACGTGATCGACAACGACAAGAGGTGCGACCGTGATAGCGCTACGAGCCTTCCATCATTGTGAATCTAAGACTGTGGCAATCTGGACCTGCCGCTACGACGAACACGAACGGCCCTTCCTTCAGCGAAACTCAACGCCTCACCGCCGACTCACGCATGCAGGTGACTGGATACGACGCCTCACCGCCGACTCACGCATGCAGGTGACTGGATATGACGCCTCACCGCCGACTCACGCATGCAGGTGACTGGATACGAAATGACTACTGGAAGGAACTGAGCCCCACGACCGAACGCGGAACGCGCCCGCACCGTATCGACAGTATCCACGGCCACATCGAAGACTTCGCGCAAAACATCACAGGCTCGACAACAATCGGCTGACGCCTTACCTCACTAAGATTATATCGTTTTCACTGGTAAGGGAGTATGTAGCGGCACTCGACAAGTCAAATACCGCCACCCGACTCTAACCACAGAGCGGACACGTGGCGCAGTTGTTAGCGTCTTAGGTTTCGAACGTTCGGGACCCGGGTTCGATTCCCGGCGCCCGTAGTCCGATTTTATTTCCGGGCACAAGAAAAAAGGAAAAAAAATCAGCAGCGACATCCACAGCCCTCAGCCGACAACTACCCTCTCGACCAGGCCCAACCAGAAATTACCGACAACCACAACCACCATCGCTATCACGGTCAACGGATACAACGGAGACATCATCATAACACACATATCATAGCACCTCAGGTGTAATCGCGATAGCGCTACGAGTCTTCCATCATCGTGAATCTAAGACTGTGGCAATCTGGACCTGCCGCTGCGACGAACACGGACGGCCCTTCCTTCTTCAGCAAAACTCGACGCCTCACCGCCGACTCACGCATGCAGGTGACTGGATATGAGACGACTAAAAGGAGGAACAGAGGCCTACGACCGTACGCGGAACTCGCCCGCACCGTACCGACAGGTATCCATGGCCACATCGAAGATTTCGCGCAACATCGGCACCGGCTTAACAACAATCGGCTGACGCTTTACCACACTAAGATTAAACGTTGTCTCTGGTATGGGGGTACTGTGGCGACACTCGACAACAAATACCGCCACTTGACACTAGCAACGGACAACACATACCGCCTCAAATTGGTGATCCCTACGTGATCGACAGCGAAAAGAGGTGTGTAGCGGCACTCGACAAGTCAAATACCGCCACTCGACTCTAACCACAGAGCGGACACGTGGCGCAGTTGTTAGCGTCTTAGGTTTCGAACGTTCGGGACCCGGGTTCGATTCCCGGCGCCCGTAGTCCGATTTTATTTCCGGGCACAAGAAAAAAGGAAAAAAAAATCAGCAGCGACATCTACAGCCCTCAGCCGACAACTACCCTCTGGACCAGGCCCAACCAGAAATTACCGACCACCACAACCGCTACAACTATCACGGACAACACATATTACGCACCTCAAACTGGTGACCCCGACGTGATCGACAACGACAAGAGGTGCGACCGTGATAGCGCTACGAGCCTTCCATCATTGTGAATCTAAGACTGTGGCAATCTGGACCTGCCGCTACGACGAACACGAACGGCCCTTCCTTCAGCGAAACTCAACGCCTCACCGCCGACTTACGCATGCAGGTGACTGGATACGACGCCTCACCGCCGACTCACGCATGCAGGTGACTGGATACGAAATGACTACTGGAAGGAACAGAGCCCCACGACCGAACGCGGAACGCGCCCGCACCGTATCGACAGTATCCACGGCCACATCGAAGACTTCGCGCAAAACATCACAGGCTCGACAACAATCGGCTGACGCCTTACCTCACTAAGATTATATCGTTATCACTGGTAAGGGAGTATGTAGCGGCACTCGACAAGTCAAATACCGCCACCCGACTCTAACCACAGAGCGGACACGTGGCGCAGTTGTTAGCGTCTTAGGTTTCGAACGTTCGGGACCCGGGTTCGATTCCCGGCGCCCGTAGTCCGATTTTATTTCCGGGCACAAGAAAAAGGGAAAAAAAAATCAGCAGCGACATCTACAGCCCTCAGCCGACAACTACCCTCTGGACCAGGCCCAACCAGAAATTACCGACCACCAAAACCGCTACAACTATCACGGACAACACATATTACGCACCTCAAACTGGTGACCCCGACGTGATCGACAACGACAAGAGGTGCGACCGTGATAGCGCTACGAGCCTTCCATCATTGTGAATCTAAGACTGTGGCAATCTGGACCTGCCGCTACGACGAACACGAACGGCCCTTCCTTCAGCGAAACTCAACGCCTCACCGCCGACTCACGCATGCAGGTGACTGGATATGAGACGACTAAAAGGAGGAACAGAGGCCTACGACCGTACGCGGAACTCGCCCGCACCGTACCGACAGGTATCCATGGCCACATCGAAGATTTCGCGCAACATCGGCACCGGCTTAACAACAATCGGCTGACGCTTTACCACACTAAGATTATAACGTTGTCTCTGGTATGGGGGGTACTGTGGCGACACTCGACAACAAATACCGCCATTCGACATTAACTAGTAACGGACACGGTAGCACAGTTGTTAGCGCCTTAGGTTTCGAACGTTCGGGACCCGGGTTCGATTCCCGGCGCCCGTAGTCCGATTTTATTTCCGGGCACAAGAAAAAGGGAAAAAAAATCAGCAGCGACATCTACAGCCCTCAGCCGACAACTACCCTCTCGACCAGGCCCAACCAGAAATTACCGACAACCACAACCACCATCGCTATCACGGTCAACGGATACAACGGAGACATCATCATAACACACATATCATAGCACCTCAGGTGTAATCGCGATAGCGCTACGAGTCTTCCATCATCGTGAATCTTAGACTGTGGCAATCTGGACCTGCCGCTGCGACGAACACGGACGGCCCTTCCTTCTTCAGCAAAACTCGACGCCTCACCGCCGACTCACGCATGCAGGTGACTGGATATGAGACGACTAAAAGGAGGAACAGAGGCCTACGACCGTACGCGGAACTCGCCCGCACCGTACCGACAGGTATCCATGGCCACATCGAAGATTTCGCGCAACATCGGCACCGGCTTAACAACAATCGGCTGACCCTTTACCACACTAAGATTATAACGTTGTCTCTGGTATGGGGGTACTGTGGCGACACTCGACAACAAATACCGCCACTTGACACTAGCAACGGACAACATATACCGCCTCAAATTGGTGATCCCTACGTGATCGACAGCGAAAAGAGGTGTGTAGCGGCACTCGACAAGTCAAATACCGCCACCCGACTCTAACCACAGAGCGGACACGTGGCGCAGTTGTTAGCGTCTTAGGTTTCGAACGTTCGGGACCCGGGTTCGATTCCCGGCGCCCGTAGTCCGATTTTATTTCCGGGCACAAGAAAAAGGAAAAAAATCAGCAGCGACATCTACAGCCCTCAGCCGACAACTACCCTCTGGACCAGGCCCAACCAGAAATTACCGACCACCAAAACCGCTACAACTATCACGGACAACACATATTACGCACCTCAAACTGGTGACCCCGACGTGATCGACAACGACAAGAGGTGCGACCGTGATAGCGCTACGAGCCTTCCATCATTGTGAATCTAAGACTGTGGCAATCTGGACCTGCCGCTACGACGAACACGAACGGCCCTTCCTTCAGCGAAACTCAACGCCTCACCGCCGACTTACGCATGCAGGTGACTGGATACGACGCCTCACCGCCGACTCACGCATGCAGGTGACTGGATACGAAATGACTACTGGAAGGAACAGAGCCCCACGACCGAACGCGGAACGCGCCCGCACCGTATCGACAGTATCCACGGCCACATCGAAGACTTCGCGCAAAACATCACAGGCTCGACAACAATCGGCTGACGCCTTACCTCACTAAGATTATATCGTTATCACTGGTAAGGGAGTATGTAGCGGCACTCGACAAGTCAAATACCGCCACCCGACTCTAACCACAGAGCGGACACGTGGCGCAGTTGTTAGCGTCTTAGGTTTCGAACGTTCGGGACCCGGGTTCGATTCCCGGCGCCCGTAGTCCGATTTTATTTCCGGGCACAAGAAAAAGGGAAAAAAAAATCAGCAGCGACATCTACAGCCCTCAGCCGACAACTACCCTCTGGACCAGGCCCAACCAGAAATTACCGACCACCAAAACCGCTACAACTATCACGGACAACACATATTACGCACCTCAAACTGGTGACCCCGACGTGATCGACAACGACAAGAGGTGCGACCGTGATAGCGCTACGAGCCTTCCATCATTGTGAATCTAAGACTGTGGCAATCTGGACCTGCCGCTACGACGAACACGAACGGCCCTTCCTTCAGCGAAACTCAACGCCTCACCGCCGACTCACGCATGCAGGTGACTGGATATGAGACGACTAAAAGGAGGAACAGAGGCCTACGACCGTACGCGGAACTCGCCCGCACCGTACCGACAGGTATCCATGGCCACATCGAAGATTTCGCGCAACATCGGCACCGGCTTAACAACAATCGGCTGACGCTTTACCACACTAAGATTATAACGTTGTCTCTGGTATGGGGGTACTGTGGCGACACTCGACAACAAATACCGCCATTCGACATTAACTAGTAACGGACACGGTAGCACAGTTGTTAGCGCCTTAGGTTTCGAACGTTCGGGACCCGGGTTCGATTCCCGGCGCCCGTAGTCCGATTTTATTTCCGGGCACAAGAAAAAGGGAAAAAAAATCAGCAGCGACATCTACAGCCCTCAGCCGACAACTACCCTCTCGACCAGGCCCAACCAGAAATTACCGACAACCACAACCACCATCGCTATCACGGTCAACGGATACAACGGAGACATCATCATAACACACATATCATAGCACCTCAGGTGTAATCGCGATAGCGCTACGAGTCTTCCATCATCGTGAATCTTAGACTGTGGCAATCTGGACCTGCCGCTGCGACGAACACGGACGGCCCTTCCTTCTTCAGCAAAACTCGACGCCTCACCGCCGACTCACGCATGCAGGTGACTGGATATGAGACGACTAAAAGGAGGAACAGAGGCCTACGACCGTACGCGGAACTCGCCCGCACCGTACCGACAGGTATCCATGGCCACATCGAAGATTTCGCGCAACATCGGCACCGGCTTAACAACAATCGGCTGACCCTTTACCACACTAAGATTATAACGTTGTCTCTGGTATGGGGTACTGTGGCGACACTCGACAACAAATACCGCCACTTGACACTAGCAACGGACAACATATACCGCCTCAAATTGGTGATCCCTACGTGATCGACAGCGAAAAGAGGTGTGTAGCGGCACTCGACAAGTCAAATACCGCCACCCGACTCTAACCACAGAGCGGACACGTGGCGCAGTTGTTAGCGTCTTAGGTTTCGAACGTTCGGGACCCGGGTTCGATTCCCGGCGCCCGTAGTCCGATTTTATTTCCGGGCACAAGAAAAAGGAAAAAAATCAGCAGCGACATCTACAGCCCTCAGCCGACAACTACCCTCTGGACCAGGCCCAACCAGAAATTACCGACCACCAAAACCGCTACAACTATCACGGACAACACATATTACGCACCTCAAACTGGTGACCCCGACGTGATCGACAACGACAAGAGGTGCGACCGTGATAGCGCTACGAGCCTTCCATCATTGTGAATCTAAGACTGTGGCAATCTGGACCTGCCGCTACGACGAACACGAACGGCCCTTCCTTCAGCGAAACTCAACGCCTCACCGCCGACTTACGCATGCAGGTGACTGGATACGACGCCTCACCGCCGACTCACGCATGCAGGTGACTGGATACGAAATGACTACTGGAAGGAACAGAGCCCCACGACCGAACGCGGAACGCGCCCGCACCGTATCGACAGTATCCACGGCCACATCGAAGACTTCGCGCAAAACATCACAGGCTCGACAACAATCGGCTGACGCCTTACCTCACTAAGATTATATCGTTATCACTGGTAAGGGAGTATGTAGCGGCACTCGACAAGTCAAATACCGCCACCCGACTCTAACCACAGAGCGGACACGTGGCGCAGTTGTTAGCGTCTTAGGTTTCGAACGTTCGGGACCCGCGTTCGATTCCCGGCGCCCGTAGTCCGATTTTATTTCCGGGCACAAGAGAAAAGGAGAAAAAAATCAGCAGCGACATCTACAGCCCTCAGCCGACAACTACCCTCTGGACCAGGCCCAACCAGAAATTACCGACCACCAAAACCGCTACAACTATCACGGACAACACATATTACGCACCTCAAACTGGTGACCCCGACGTGATCGACAACGACAAGAGGTGCGACCGTGATAGCGCTACGAGCCTTCCATCATTGTGAATCTAAGACTGTGGCAATCTGGACCTGCCGCTACGACGAACACGAACGGCCCTTCCTTCAGCGAAACTCAACGCCTCACCGCCGACTCACGCATGCAGGTGACTGGATATGAGACGACTAAAAGGAGGAACAGAGGCCTACGACCGTACGCGGAACTCGCCCGCACCGTACCGACAGGTATCCATGGCCACATCGAAGATTTCGCGCAACATCGGCACCGGCTTAACAACAATCGGCTGACGCTTTACCACACTAAGATTATAACGTTGTCTCTGGTATGGGGGTACTGTGGCGACACTCGACAACAAATACCGCCATTCGACATTAACTAGTAACGGACACGGTAGCACAGTTGTTAGCGCCTTAGGTTTCGAACGTTCGGGACCCGGGTTCGATTCCCGGCGCCCGTAGTCCGATTTTATTTCCGGGCACAAGAAAAAGGGAAAAAAAATCAGCAGCGACATCTACAGCCCTCAGCCGACAACTACCCTCTCGACCAGGCCCAACCAGAAATTACCGACAACCACAACCACCATCGCTATCACGGTCAACGGATACAACGGAGACATCATCATAACACACATATCATAGCACCTCAGGTGTAATCGCGATAGCGCTACGAGTCTTCCATCATCGTGAATCTTAGACTGTGGCAATCTGGACCTGCCGCTGCGACGAACACGGACGGCCCTTCCTTCTTCAGCAAAACTCGACGCCTCACCGCCGACTCACGCATGCAGGTGACTGGATATGAGACGACTAAAAGGAGGAACAGAGGCCTACGACCGTACGCGGAACTCGCCCGCACCGTACCGACAGGTATCCATGGCCACATCGAAGATTTCGCGCAACATCGGCACCGGCTTAACAACAATCGGCTGACCCTTTACCACACTAAGATTATAACGTTGTCTCTGGTATGGGGGTACTGTGGCGACACTCGACAACAAATACCGCCACTTGACACTAGCAACGGACAACATATACCGCCTCAAATTGGTGATCCCTACGTGATCGACAGCGAAAAGAGGTGTGTAGCGGCACTCGACAAGTCAAATACCGCCACCCGACTCTAACCACAGAGCAGACACGTGGCGCAGTTGTTAGCGTCTTAGGTTTCGAACGTTCGGGACCCGGGTTCG
Organism: Bombus balteatus; assembly: GCA_019201815.1. Lineage (NCBI taxonomy): Eukaryota > Metazoa > Arthropoda > Insecta > Hymenoptera > Apidae > Bombus > Bombus balteatus. The sequence continues at coordinate 104,301 of JAFJHM010000064.1, read as the reverse complement.
ATTCCCGGCGCCCGTAGTCCGATTTTATTTCCGGGCACAAGAAAAAGGAAAAAAATCAGCAGCGACATCTACAGCCCTCAGCCGACAACTACCCTCTGGACCAGGCCCAACCAGAAATTACCGACCACCAAAACCGCTACAACTATCACGGACAACACATATTACGCACCTCAAACTGGTGACCCCGACGTGATCGACAACGACAAGAGGTGCGACCGTGATAGCGCTACGAGCCTTCCATCATTGTGAATCTAAGACTGTGGCAATCTGGACCTGCCGCTACGACGAACACGAACGGCCCTTCCTTCAGCGAAACTCAACGCCTCACCGCCGACTTACGCATGCAGGTGACTGGATACGACGCCTCACCGCCGACTCACGCATGCAGGTGACTGGATACGAAATGACTACTGGAAGGAACAGAGCCCCACGACCGAACGCGGAACGCGCCCGCACCGTATCGACAGTATCCACGGCCACATCGAAGACTTCGCGCAAAACATCACAGGCTCGACAACAATCGGCTGACGCCTTACCTCACTAAGATTATATCGTTATCACTGGTAAGGGAGTATGTAGCGGCACTCGACAAGTCAAATACCGCCACCCGACTCTAACCACAGAGCGGACACGTGGCGCAGTTGTTAGCGTCTTAGGTTTCGAACGTTCGGGACCCGGGTTCGATTCCCGGCGCCCGTAGTCCGATTTTATTTCCGGGCACAAGAGAAAAGGAGGAAAAATCAGCAGCGACATCTACAGCCCTCAGCCGACAACTACCCTCTGGACCAGGCCCAACCAGAAATTACCGACCACCAAAACCGCTACAACTATCACGGACAACACATATTACGCACCTCAAACTGGTGACCCCGACGTGATCGACAACGACAAGAGGTGCGACCGTGATAGCGCTACGAGCCTTCCATCATTGTGAATCTAAGACTGTGGCAATCTGGACCTGCCGCTACGACGAACACGAACGGCCCTTCCTTCAGCGAAACTCAACGCCTCACCGCCGACTCACGCATGCAGGTGACTGGATATGAGACGACTAAAAGGAGGAACAGAGGCCTACGACCGTACGCGGAACTCGCCCGCACCGTACCGACAGGTATCCATGGCCACATCGAAGATTTCGCGCAACATCGGCACCGGCTTAACAACAATCGGCTGACGCTTTACCACACTAAGATTATAACGTTGTCTCTGGTATGGGGGTACTGTGGCGACACTCGACAACAAATACCGCCATTCGACATTAACTAGTAACGGACACGGTAGCACAGTTGTTAGCGCCTTAGGTTTCGAACGTTCGGACCCGTAGTCTGATTTTTCTTCCACGCATCAAAAGTAGAAGAATAATTAGCAGTACCTCAGCAGCGACATCTACAGCTGACAACGACAATTATCACGGACAACACATACCACCTCAGTACAAAATCAAAACTGGTAATGGCGGTAACATAACACGGTTCCACAGCGGCAAATGGGACATAATAAATTTTGGTATCGATCGAGTGGAAAGGGCGCGCGGATCTCGCGATTGACGCACACCGACGCAGAATATTATTCCACGCGAGAATCGCAGGACCGTGTTTTCAAATTATGGACAATTTCACGGAATTCACTTTTATGAGTTAGACGTGATCAACAGTCGCGCAAGATGCGGCGAGAATCCAACGACGAAACGTTACCATTGATTGAAACAAACTTTACATAATGTGTCGGTATTAATTTCTAGTGCGTTTTAATTAAATGTATTGCGCCCGTAAAAATACACACAACAATACGACACAAATAATAGTAAATTCCAGACTAAATTTAAAAAGTAGTATTTGTAACATAGTTACTATTTCGCACTTTTTCATGTATGGAATTGACCGATATGTCTTTTAGGGAATTCGTATCATTGTTTTCTATTATTATTATGTACATAACGTGTTACTATATTTACCCTTTTACTATTAGTTTGCTATTATCCTATTAGATTGCGTTAGAATAAGAGGATGGTAACCAGAATCTTGGTAATCTGTCGAGTAATCAATAAAGAACTAATTATAATATTATTTTTGAAAACAGATCTGAATTAATGTCAAGTCTCATGGATATTTTTCATCGAGTCATGAATATTTGAAACACTTGCATTCTCGGTTCTCACACAGTCTGACAGGACGTAGAAGGAAATCTAACAGGAAAGAAGGAAATTAGTGTATGAATGCGCGGTTCACGCACGATCGATCAAGGTAGAAAGTGCTTACGGGGGAGAGTGTAGGGCGAGCGGAGAAAGATGGATAAGAATGGGAAACGGATCAGCCGAATGATTGGCAGTCAGAATAATAGGCCTGGTGAATTGTAAGTGCGCCGCGTTATCATGTCAAAAACAATGCACTTAGTAAAAGGGTAAATAGAGAAACGACCTTATAAATGATTTCATTTCTTTGTAATACAAGAGGCGGAGTTAGCACATTTCATATATCTTCATCAAGTTCCTAAACTCCTCTTTGAAATTGATAATTCCGATTGAACGGCCAAGATGGCTACAGTTATTGGCGATTTTAAAATAAGAAGTCCCCGATCAGGGGAACTTGGATGAAGGTGGTCTTATTTGCACCTTTTGACGTCATACGAGTTTTTCTTATTTCACAAGATTTTTGCTAAGCAAATCCTTAAGACACGACCTTAAGATAAATCTTCAGTCACAATTATGAAATCAAAAGACATCTGAAGACTGTTCTTGAGACGATCTTAAGTATAAGACTGGGCTATGAATATCGTCCATAGATTTATATGAAGCAGGTCATATGGGATGCAATTTTGAGCGTGAGAAACCCATCGTTGTATAGGACATAGTAGCAAAGTTCCTTTTGTCAAATATAATATGTGAAAGACTAAGACATTGTAAAAGCAGGAATACCTTTTCGCGTCTTTCTTTGTCAAAGTAAAAGTATCTGTTGAACTAATTATTTTTTGATATAAATGGACTAATATCTTTCTGTAAGAAACGCTGATACGAATCAATTACTTTATTTAAAACTATATGATTCCATTAAAAAAACGTATTTTGTTATCATATGATCAGCACCTGGCCATATACAAAAAAAATTATTATACCGGATTATGTTTCCTTTGAAACTATTCATTTCTTGCTTAAAACATTTTTTCATACAGTGGATAGTATTTCAGTAGTTTAGTTTGCATACATTTCTTGAAATCAAACACCCTATATATATTTTAATGTTGGAAGTATAGCTAGAGAGACAAAAATCTGTTTCTTATACTTTTTATTTCGTATTGTCCATCTATTTCTTATTTTCTATCACATATTATATATGTCGGGTTGTGATTGGAATTTTGGGCGCGTAACAACTCTTCACGCCGATTAGCCATTATTTCACAATGCCGAGATTATATTTACACGTATATACAAGACTATCACAAAGCTTAACAAATAATAAGTCTAATGAATAATATGTTTGATGAATAATAAAGTTAGTGAATAATAAATTGTACGAATAATAAGTTTAACAGATAATAAGTCTAATGAATAATAAGTTTAACGAATAGTAAGTTAGTTTAATGAATAGTATGATTTACGAATAATAAGTTTAATGAACAATAAACTTATTAACACTATTAACAATGTTTTTGGGTTCAAACGAATCCGCGGTCAACGGGATAGCTCTTTACTAAGTGTAAACTAATCTTAGGCGCAAAATACGATTGTTGAAAATGCTCGACGTGTCACTCTCCAAGGCAGTCGCACGAATGCTCGCCTCATGGAAATTTCTCGCTGTACGATTGTGTTTTGTTTGTTATATGCTCGTTAGCAACGGCTAGAAGGTTCCAAATGCCGTTTCTAGGCAATCTCCGTCTGGCGTTCGGTTGTTAATACAACGTGTGTCCCATTATATTGACACCTCTGAGATAAAATCACACATGGCTAGGCCCGTTCTCGAGGCCGTATGCCGCCACAACCACATTTCTAGGGAACACCATACAACCACTCCACACTTCCGTTAGACAAAACGTCCATCCCGTGACCGTGGCTACGTTCGGCGACCAATTGTTACCTCGAACCTAATCTTGCTATCACAAATCTCGAACAATTACAGCTATGATAAAATCTAGGCTAGAGTACTAGAGAATGTTCCCAAAATTTTCAAGGAAAGGCTTCGGCTTTCCTTTCATCTCTGACATACATATATATATGTCGGGGAGACATTAAGATTTGGGTCTAGGGTTGTGGGCGCGAAACGAATCTACACTCCGATTAGATGTTGTCGTTATACAATAGAGGAGATGTTCACTAGTGCAAGTATGATTGTCACAGAATTTGACAAGTAACCGCGATAATCTGATACTCGAGAAGCTAATGACAATGATCCTAGGTTCCATAACGAATCCGCGGCCAACGGGATGATAGAGGTACGTTCTCGCAAAGTTCAAGTCTAACTCTTTGTTAACAAGCCGTGAAATATTCACTGATCGAAAAGGCAGTATTCTTTTCGTCAATGAGATCGCGCAAGAGAATGACTCTCCGTCTCGGTGATGCCACCGAGGAAAACTGTATGGGGTGTGTCTAAGGGCACAAGATCATCGGATTCGTGGAGAAAAGTCTTCGTTCGGAAAGTGAGGGAAATTGACGTTACTGTTAATTGGTCAATCTCCATGTTGGTGGTTAGGAAAGGGTGCTAGCCGCCCTTAAGAGAAAGTTGTTAGCGGGGTGCGTCCTTCGTGAGAAAAATAGATTTCTCCTAACTTCCCATAGTTGGAACAAAGACTGTTTGTTCGTCTGAAGGACTTTAGTTAAATAAATCTTAGGATTTATAGCGGGTCCTCGGGCTAGCTGAACTTGTACTGTAGAGACGCATCGACATCTGGTAATCGTCTTACTCGAAGAATAGAGTCTGCGTGTGGCGAGCCACGGGACAGAGACCGTTAGGATGTTTACTGTCGAGTGTCACTACAACTATGTCCCTTTTTTTAAGAAGAGCTCTGGAATTACTTCTATGCCTTTGTTAGACAAAACGTTCATCCCTTGACCGCGGCTACGTTCGGCGACTGGTTGTCGCCTCGAGCCCAAGCTCACTATCATAAATCTCAAACAAATACAATTGGACTAAACGACGACATTTGTTTAATTACAGCTACGTTAGAATCTAGATTACAGTATTGAGGAGTTTTCCCGAAGTTCCAAAGGGAAGGCTCCGGTGTCTTTCCATCTCCGACATATATATAGGATGTACCGAAAATCGAGAAATAGTACAAGTAAAATGGAGGTGATTCCCTATCTAAATTCAAATTCCAAATGCAAAGTGACAATTTTTAATGCTAGGCTCCGTTTTCGAGAAAATCGACTATGCAGTTTCAAGTACGCGTGCACTTGAAAGGTAATGAGTCGGTTGAACGAGTTTTTGCACACTTATTGTTAGATACTCTGTTCTTAGCCAGCTAAGTTGACCGCATAGCCACAGTTTTTTTAATTATAATGTTTATTGCCCAAAGAAATACAAATTACGTATTTTACATTCTCAATAAACAAAAATTTCGGTTCAGAAGTGGCTCTGACAAAAGTATCGTTAACGCAACGGTACGACGTAGTCATATAATATTTGATGCAGGATTTACACATTTTTTACATTGAAGTAGTTGATTGTATCAAAACTGCTCATAAGCGGTACCGTTACGACCGTTCGCGGAGAGACGCGAGGGAACGCGTCAGCGAGAGGCGTAAATTCTCGCTTTGATTTTGATAGTCGACGCCGCGAACCAGACGATTCCCCTGTTTCGATTAGAATAACAGAGGTAGTTCAAATGATTGTAACACTGAATTAACAGGGTTAATATAAGCTTCTATTTTTAACAATATTTAAAATTATAATTAACACGTAACAAATGATTTAACGGTGATACAACTAGTTTATTATTATAATTCGACTCGACTTTATAATATTTCTCAACGTATTCGTTCGACTAAGCGACCTTGATTTTATTTCTCTGAACCTCTCGATGCATTCGGTTTGAATCCTCGTAAGATACTGACTGCCCTTCGACTTTTTCCTTTGTCTTCTCTTGGAGGCGACCCCCAACACGCTCTTGTTTCCATCTCTTATTTCGAACTTTTTTTATTAAATTCTCTTTTATGTAATTAAATAACTTATGATTCTTAGTGGCTATTATTAAGTCATCCACGTAAACTGCCAGTATGAGAATTTTATCTCCATCTCTTATTGAATAAACACAAGGATCTTTTTCAATTTGTTTAAGATTAAGTTCTTCTAAGTAACCACTTAATTTGTCAAATCATTGTTTACCGGATTGCTTCAATCCATATAAAGATTTCTTTAGATGATATACATAATTTCCTTGCCCGGTACTTCAAAATATTTGGCTTGATGCATGTAAATATCATCATTCAAATCACCATAAATATATGCCATGGTTATATCTAATTGGTATAAATCTAATTTTAATTTAGCAACTAAGATCATTATAACTCTTATAGGAGTTAATCGTGCCATAGGAGCGAAGGTTTCATTGTATTCATTACCCGGTTTTTGAACAAAACCTCTCGCTACTAATCTAGTTTTCTACGTTCAACTTTTTCATTTTCATCGTATTTGGTCTTTAAAACCCATTTTGATCCAATTGGAGATCTATTCGCTGGACATTTTACTAATTCCCAAATGTTATTTTTAATCAAACCGTCATACTCCCTTTTCATGGCTTCTTTCCATTTTTCTGCATGATGTCCAAATAATAATTCATCTATTGACTCGGTCGAATTATCATTAAGTAATTGTATTTCGACCGTTCGCGGAGAGACGCGGTCACGAGGAAAACGCGTCAGCGAAAGGCGTAAATTCTCGCTACGATTCGTATAATCGACGCCGCGAATTAGTCGTTCCCCTGTTTCGATTAAGATAACAGAGGTAGTTCAATGAATTTAACACTGTATTAACAGGTTAGTATAGCTTGTATATTTAACAACAATGAATATAATAATAAAAGCGTCACAAATTATTTAGTGATAAATACAGTTAATGTGTTACAGAAGTTCGACCCGACTTTGTGATAGCTCTCGATATGTTCGCTAGACTTAGCGACTTTATTCATCAGACCTATCGATGTATGCTGTTAGAATCTTCAAATGAGACTCTGCCCTTCGATCATTTCTTTGTCTTCTCGGGCTGTACGGGCTGTAGGCTGTCTTCTTCGTTGTTGTGGTCGATGTTGGCACTGTCGGTGTTGCCGTTGTTGATATTGATGTTGTCGTCCTCCCACTCTCCGTTATTCGGCGTTGTTGTTGCAGTGGGCTCATCTCCGTTTCCTCCCTCTTCTCTGCCCTGTTCGGGCGCCCTTCGAGCCAGCCTTGGGCTTCGTCTTGGGGGCTGGCTCGTCTGCTCCTCTGCTTGTGTCGATCTTCTCCCTGGAGGTTGTGGCTGCGGTGTGTTCCCCATCTCCCGTGGGGTTCTCCTCTTCTCCTCTTTTCTCTGCAGAACTCTCCTTGTGAACTGGCGGAAGTGGGGGTATATATCCTTTGTAACGAATTCCCATTTTTCCTCCGGCCAGTCCAGATCGAGGTCGGTTATTGCGTTCCGCAGATCTTGCCTCTCTTCATTGAAGATTGGGCGGTCCTCGAGGATGTGGTGGGGGGTTTCTACCTCACCGCAGTCGCACGTGTCCACTTCGCTGAGACAGAATGTCTTGAGTTTGCTGTTGAAGTCCCCGTGTCCGCTGATGAACTGCGTCATATAGTAGTGGGGTCTTATCCAGCGGCCCTCAAGCCTATCCTTGGTACTATCGAAGTATTCAAAGGTGGTCCTGCCCTTCAGCGTGGTCTGCCAGCGTTCCTGCCACTTCTCTATGGTTTCTCTCACGATGGTTTTTATATTGTTCGCTTCTTCCTGCCCTGTTTTCAACTTGTAAGTTCTTGTCCTTATTTCGAGCAGAAGGTCGATGGGGATGACTCCGGCGATGACCTGTGGTGCCTCCGTTGATGTTGTTCTGTAGGCCTTTGTCACTTGGAGGAGCGCCATCCTCTGTGACCTTAAGATTCTCCTTGTTTTTCCGTTCAGTAGATCGCTCTAGCCGGCTGCGGCGTATGTGGTTATCGGCTCGTACAGCCCTTTGTACAGCGTACGCATGGCCGCGTGTCCGAGTCTCCATCTCGCTTTTGCCACTCTCGCGAGGCTGCTGAGTATTTTCTGGCACTTGCTGGTTATTTCTTGCACGTGCCGGTTGATCCTTAGGCCTCTCTCAAGGTGCACTCCCAGGTATCTCATCACCTGTCCCATCTTTACGCTTCTGCCGTTGATCTTGATGATCGGTGGTCTTTCCGGGTCCGGTTTTCCTTTGACAAGCAGCATCTCCGTCTTCTGCGCCGACAGTGCTAGTTTCTTCCTGGTGCACCAGTTGGAAACGCGGGAGACTACTTCTTGTCCTTTCCTTTGCAACTCGTTCGTCGTGTCGCCTGCGACTAGAACTATTAAGTCGTCCGCATACGCGATCGACTCGCATTCCGACGCGCTTGTCGTGAGCTCGGCCAGCAGGTCGTCAAATATGAGGTTCCAGAAACTTGGGCCTAGTACCGATCCCTGCGGGCATCCTTTCGTGACAGGCTTGCACACTATCTCGCTTTTGCCGGAGATTTGTGCGACTCTGTCCGAGAAGTAGCTCCTCGTCAGCCGGAACAAGTTGTCGGGGCAGCCTCTTCTTTTTAGTTCCTCCAGCACGTTAGGCCACCAGACGTTGTCGAAGGCTCCTGATGTGTCGAGCGCGATTGCGAGGACGTATTTATTTACGCTCATCTGCTCGACTTTTTCCCGAAGTTTGGTGATTGCATCCACCGTCGATCTTCCGGGGCGAAATCCGTATAGTCGGTCCGAGATCATCACGTGGTCGTGAAAAATGCGTGCCATCCTGGCGGCCATTAGTCGCTCTAGCAGCTTGCCTAGCATGGAGAGCAGGCAAATCGGTCTATACGACTTTGGGCTGGTTTTATCTCGGTCTGGTCCTTTTGGGATGGTGATGATATTCCCTACTTTCCAGATTTTAGGGAAGGTCCCCCAGGCGAGGCAGCCGTTCATGAGCCGCAGGAGCTCCTGGTGGATTCCTCCCCAGGCCCGTTGGATCGTTTCTGCCTCGATCAGGTCGGGGCCAGGACATTTCCTCAGCTGCTTTACCGCGCTGCTGAGTTCTTCGAATCGGAACTCGGGGGTGTCGTCGACATTCGGAGAGCTCATCGAGCTCCGTCTGGTTTCCGCCTGCTCCGGCGTGTCTGCATCTTCCAGGTTGTCGGGTAGAAGGGCGGACAGCATTGCCGCCGCAGCCGTGCGCCAGTTGGTAGTGTTTCCTTCTGGCGTCTGCATAGTCGATACCGTTTCTTCCCCTCTGAGTTTCCCTGTTACCGTCTTGAATGCAATGCCCCAGGGTTCTTTATTGCCCTCCTTTGTGACGAAGTCCTGCCAGCTCTGGATCTTGGCTTTTGTGACCATCCGCTGGTACTCCTCTTTTGTTTCCCTGTACCGCAGCTTCTCCTGTTCCCTCGTTATGGGGTCCCTGGCCCCTTGGTATCTCCTTCTTGCCCTGTAGGTGTTCTTCTTTGCTCGGGTGAGCTCGGACGTCCACCAGGGCACTGACCTGTGGTACCACTTCTTCTTTGGAATGGCCTCGTCGCAGGCTCTTATCAAGACTGCCTGCATTTGCTCGGCCATCCGTTCGACGTCCTCCGCTCGCTGGAAGGTTGTTTCCTGGAGTGCTTTCGTCTCCTCCAAGACAGCTCTCTGAAACACCTCCCAGTTGGCCTTACGCATGTTATACCTTCGTTCCCGAAGCTGCGGCGCGGTGCGTCTTTTGCCGAAATCTAGTCGCGTCTCCAGTATCCTGTGGTCACTGGAGGTTCCGTCCTCGTGCACTTTCCAATCCTGCACGAGCGGTATTGCCTCTGGACTCGCTATGGTGATATCTATATTTGACCGCCCACGAGTCGTTTCGAACGTGTTGGGTTGTCCTGCTTGATTTAGGACGTGGAGGCCGTATTGGGATATGATTGCCTCTAGGGCTTCCCCTCTGTCGTCTATGTTCTTGCTGCACCATAACGGTGATTTTGCGTTAGCGTCAAGGCCGATGATGGCCTTTTTGCCTCGGAGACTCCTCAGCGCCCTGTCCAGTAGCTTGATGCCGACTTCGATGTTCTCTGTCGGCGGGAAGTACTGGCTCATTGCGTAGAGCTCCATATCCCCGTCTCTTATCTGCACGCAGACGCAGTGTGTTGTGCAGAGTTCGGCGACTTCGAGTGTCGTTACGATGTCCGACCTAACCCCTACTGCCGCCATTGGCGGGTCGTTTTTCGACCCTCGAGCGGCGATCGCAACCCCCGTACCGAGCCCAGGTATTTTCTCGTTGATGCTGTATGGCTCTTGCATCAGCAAGATTTCATCGCCATCAGATATCATTTGCCTTCTGATTACGTAGGGGACTGTTTTGGACCGCTGCATGTTATGCTGCAGGATCCCTATTCCCCTTTTTCTCCCATGTCCTATTCTGTTTTTGCTTCCAGTATTATTCATACTGTGTTCTTGAGGCAACGGTTTCTAAGGCTTTTTTGTACATAGGGCAGTTCACGCTGGAGGCTGCGTGATCGCCCTTCTTGCCTGCCTTCCTGCAGTTTACGCAGCTGGCCTCCTTGTCTTTGTTTTTGCACTCCTTCGTGCAGTGCCCACTTTCCGCGCAGTGTGCGCAGATTTCGTAATTCACGCTGCAGTATTTTGCCATGTGCCCGTAGCCTTGGCATTTATAGCAGCGGCTGGTTGCTATATAGTCCCTGACCTTGCATGCATGCCAGGAAATGTATAACTTCCCCAATAATAATTTGTCCCTTACCTGGGGCGGTACCTCTATTATCCAGTTCGTTTCCTCTGCGTCTTTGCGGCCCGTTCTGAAGCAGAATTTAATGGCCGCTATATCTTCTTCCCTGAGACTGTCCTGGTTCTGCTTCTTCATGCAGGCTAGTACTTCCTTCTCCTGCATTGCTCTTGGGACGTCGTATATGATCATCCGTGGGAGCCTCCGCTGCGGTGTGCTGGCTTTTAGGCCAGCCTCCTTCAATTTTGCGTTCTCCGTGAACGCTTTTAGGCTTTCGGCGTTTGGTGTTTCTACCACTAGGCCGTTACCGCCGATCTTCCTGACTGCGGTAACTTGTATACCCTTCTTGCGTGGGTTTACGAGCGTGAATACCGCTTCCTTTGCTTCTTCACTGGTTTTGATTTCACCGTCCTTTTCCTCAGGACGGATTATCACCACGTTCTTCGGTGGTTTTACTGCCAATTGGCCTACTTTGGTGCTCCCCACGCGTACTTTTTCCGCGTATGAGGGCTGCTTCTGCTCGGCGTTAGCGGTTTTCCTTACCGCCGTTTCGAGGCGTCTGCTTACTTGCAGGGATTTATTTACCGCGCTTAGGATCTCCGATTCTTTGGACGGTCCCTAAAAAAGACGCGCCGTGAGCGACAGAATCCTGAAAGACTCGATAACGGACTTTGTTCGCGGATTAAAATTAGAAATAGGACAAATGCTACTGACCACTCCGCCGCAGAATTTTATCGAAGCCGAGAAACGCGCCATCGAAATCGAAAGATAGTTTCATGAGAACAGAACCCGCAAGCAACGGACTATTCGCCTCGATAACCGACCACGACCAGTAGCAAATTTCGCGTCCACACCGTGTTACGTCGCGTGAAAAGGTCCGCGCGACGTCCTTCAATATCTGACCATCAAGGCCCAGTCACCGTTAGGGAGACCCGCAATAAACCTAAGGCCCCATCATAAACCGAGTCTTATTCGCTCGCAGGAACCCTTAATCCTGCAAATATTTTCGGTTTATGGCTGGTACATAAAACAGTCCTTAGGTATATTATACGTTCTGACAAATTACGGAGAAAGCCGGAAATTGCCTAATGGGAAAAACTAAATAGCTGCCTAACGGAAAAGCTGGTTTTTCCCATGAACAATATCACCACGTTGGTAGGAGGCTTCTTCCTCAACATTGGGCCTGACCAATCAGCATCGCGGATCATTGCCCTCACTTTGCTGACCAAAATGTGAGCTACGAATCCGCGTGCTACGTTCACAGGGGCACACCCCTACCGAGCTTTCCTCCGTCATCACAAGAGACTGTTCCTTCACTGTTCTCACGGAGTTCGCACCCTCACCTACAAGGAGCTCTACCCAAGGCAGTTAGGCAGTCTTCTCTCCAACAAGCATTCAGTCGTCAACAAGCAAGCAGTTCAAGTGAGTCTTCAAGGATCAGATCAAGTCAGTCGTCACCAAGGATCCGCTCAAGTCAGTCAACAAGTCGAATACAGTCAGTCGACACAACGCATCATACGCGGTAATACGAATAGAGTCTCAGGTCGTACTCATTCGCATTCATCTTATAACCATCCATTCACGTGTATTACATCGAAGTTGTTGGATTATATAAATATATATAGCCTGTGAATCGCAGCGTTATAATCAACTGAACTACCCTTACTATCCCACAAGAAGTAAGAGATCGAACGATTCGTGGCGTCGATTATTCAATTGTAACGGGAATTTACGACTCCCGTTGGCGCGCTTCTACGAGATCGCGTCTCCCCGCGAATGTCCGATTTTACATGGTCCTTCGAGCCGGATTACGTGCCAGTGAAGAGTGTACGCACGAGTGACTACACAGTGTCACGTGAGTCAAACAATCCAACGACTTCAACCACACTAACAAACGAGCGGCCAACGCGAAGGAACGTCTTCCTCGCTGAGCACATACGCGACGCCAAGCCGTCCAGCAACGAGCAGCAACCGATATCCGGACCAAAGTCCACTCCATTACACACGTAAGCTCATTCCTATTATTAAAGTCAAACATGGCCCAAGCTGAACCGATCAGCACATTGCGCCGGAGACGAAGCGCGTTAGGCAACCGACTTGCAGTCACGAAGCGTCAGCTCGACGAATATGAAGCGGCTGGACAGGTAGATAGAAACTACCTAATAGCTTGCCGCAAATCATTCGAAGAAACTTGGAGGAAGATTAGCGCGGTTCAAGAGGAACTAGAAGTGCTAGATGAAGGGGAAATTGCTCGTGCAGAGTCTTTGTTGCAAGAACACCTGGAGATCGAAATGCGACTACTCAATCTCGCGGACAAAATATCAGCAACATCCCCCTCGACAACAAGCAAAGACGAAATCGGCAGGAATACGTCCGCCGTGCAGTGCCCACCGAACTCAGAACTAGGTTTTCAAGAGATTGCAATACCAAAAATGCAGCTCCCGACCTTTTCAGGAGCGTACGAAGATTGGCCCGGATTCGCAGATCAATTCCGGTGCACAATCCACGAGAACGCTCGTCTTGACGATTGTGCACGATTGATGTACTTACGATCGTGTTTAACGCAGGAAGCTGCAGACTCAATAGCATCATTAGCTAACACCGCGAGCAATTATGCAGTGGCATGGGCACTATTGGAAACACGATATAACCAGCCTACAAAAATCGTCGATAATCATCTAAAGGCATTATTCGACGCTGCCTCCCTGCAGAGACCAGCGTATCAAGACATACGCTCGTACTTAAACACAACCGAAGCTCACTATAAGGCTTTGCGAGCCCTACAGCAACCCACTGCGGATACTGTGTTGCTATACTTGCTCACCTCCAAGCTAGATTCGCAGACAAGGTTCAGATGGAAGGAACGCATCGAACACACACCCTTCCCAAGTGTCGGAGATTTGTTCGACTTCCTACACAGTCACTGCAAGGTGTTAGAAGCAACCAGAACAACCGACCATAATCCACCACGCGCTACAACATATGCGGATAAGGCGCGAGTTCAACACACAAGATCGCAGGAACAACATAAGCGAGTCCGTCAAAAGGAACCACGAGGACACGTATTCACCGCATCCCAGGTTCAATCAACCTGCCAGTCCTGCCAAGGTCAACACCCCATCTGGCGATGCGAGGCATTCAAAACGAAGGCGGTAAGTAAACGCGTGAAGGACGCGAAAAGGGCATCCTTGTGCTTAAATTGCCTAAAGACGGGGCACACGACGCGTGATTGTCATGCCGGCTCATGTCGGGTGTGCGGAGGACGACACCATACACTGCTCCATCAGGAAAGACAGCCGTCGAGGTCGAATTCCTCCACCTCGAGCCGAAGTTCCTCCTCGTCAAGCAGGAGAACAGAATCACCGCCGGAGTTCCGTTCGACACCTTCTGGGGCGAAACATTCAAGGACACCTCGTGGGCCGAGGTGTTCCACGATACTTCATGGGCCGAGCTATTTCACGACACATCCTGGATCGTGAACTTCAGCGGCCCCTCTACGCAACGACGATCCAGACTACAAAGCAGACAACGCATCGGCCCTTCGGCCGCACCATCAAATTCTTCCTGGCGACCACGGCATCATTAGGACGGCCACAGCTCACACGCCACCAACAATCAGTCAGGAAATGGATAGAAGATCTAATTAATTCTATCTTTACAGAGTTTGATCGGTGCCCTCTCAACGGGGGGAGGATGTTACGTCGCGTGAAAAGGTCCGCGCGACGTCCTTCAATGTCTGACCATCAAGGCCCAGTCACCGTTAGGGGAGACCCGCAATAAACCTAAGGCCCCATCATAAACCGAGTCTTATTCGCTCGCAGGAACCCTTAATCCTGCAAATATTTTCGGTTTATGGCTGGTACATAAAACAGTCCTTAGGTATATTATACGTTCTGACAAATTACGGAGAAAGCCGGAAGTTGCCTAATGGGAAAAACTAAATAGCTGCCTAACGGAAAAGCTGGTTTTTCCCATGAACAATATCACCACGTTGGTAGGAGGCTTCTTCCTCAACATTGGGCCTGACCAATCAGCATCGCGGATCATTGCCCTCACTTTGCTGACCAAAATGTGAGCTACGAATCCGCGTGCTACGTTCACAGGGGCACACCCCTACCGAGCTTTCCTCCGTCATCACAAGAGACTGTTCCTTCACTGTTCTCACGGAGTTCGCACCCTCACCTACAAGGAGCTCTACCCAAGGCAGTTAGGCAGTCTTCTCTCCAACAAGCATTCAGTCGTCAACAAGCAAGCAGTTCAAGTGAGTCTTCAAGGATCCGATCAAGTCAGTCGTCACCAAGGATCCGCTCAAGTCAGTCAACAAGTCGAATACAGTCAGTCGACACAACGCATCATACGCGGTAATACGAATAGAGTCTCAGGTCGTACTCATTCGCATTCATCTTATAACCATCCATTCACGTGTATTACATCGAAGTTGTTGGATTATATAAATATATATAGCCTGTGAATCGCAGCGTTATAATCAACTGAACTACCCTTACTATCCCACAAGAAGTAAGAGATCGAACGATTCGTGGCGTCGATTATTCAATTGTAACGGGAATTTACGACTCCCGTTGGCGCGCTTCTACGAGATCGCGTCTCCCCGCGAATGTCCGATTTTACATGGTCCTTCGAGCCGGATTACGTGCCAGTGAAGAGTGTACGCACGAGTGACTACACAGTGTCACGTGAGTCAAACAATCCAACGACTTCAACCACACTAACAAACGAGCGGCCAACGCGAAGGAACGTCTTCCTCGCTGAGCACATACGCGACGCCAAGCCGTCCAGCAACGAGCAGCAACCGATATCCGGACCAAAGTCCACTCCATTACACACGTAAGCTCATTCCTATTATTAAAGTCAAACATGGCCCAAGCTGAACCGATCAGCACATTGCGCCGGAGACGAAGCGCGTTAGGCAACCGACTTGCAGTCACGAAGCGTCAACTCGACGAATATGAAGCGGCTGGACAGGTAGATAGAAACTACCTAATAGCTTGCCGCAAATCATTCGAAGAAACTTGGAGGAAGATTAGCGCGGTTCAAGAGGAACTAGAAGTGCTAGATGAAGGGGAAATTGCTCGTGCAGAGTCTTTGTTGCAAGAACACCTGGAGATCGAAATGCGACTACTCAATCTCGCGGACAAAATATCAGCAACATCCCCCTCGACAACAAGCAAAGACGAAATCGGCAGGAATACGTCCGCCGTGCAGTGCCCACCGAACTCAGAACTAGGTTTTCAAGAGATTGCAATACCAAAAATGCAGCTCCCGACCTTTTCAGGAGCGTACGAAGATTGGCCCGGATTCGCAGATCAATTCCGGTGCACAATCCACGAGAACGCTCGTCTTGACGATTGTGCACGATTGATGTACTTACGATCGTGTTTAACGCAGGAAGCTGCAGACTCAATAGCATCATTAGCTAACACCGCGAGCAATTATGCAGTGGCATGGGCACTATTGGAAACACGATATAACCAGCCTACAAAAATCGTCGATAATCATCTAAAGGCATTATTCGACGCTGCCTCCCTGCAGAGACCAGCGTATCAAGACATACGCTCGTACTTAAACACAACCGAAGCTCACTATAAGGCTTTGCGAGCCCTACAGCAACCCACTGCGGATACTGTGTTGCTATACTTGCTCACCTCCAAGCTAGATTCGCAGACAAGGTTCAGATGGAAGGAACCCATCGAACACACACCCTTCCCAAGTGTCGGAGATTTGTTCGACTTCCTACACAGTCACTGCAAGGTGTTAGAAGCAACCAGAACAACCGACCATAATCCACCACGCGCTACAACATATGCGGATAAGGCGCGAGTTCAACACACAAGATCGCAGGAACAACATAAGCGAGTCCGTCAAAAGGAACCACGAGGACACGTATTCACCGCATCCCAGGTTCAATCAACCTGCCAGTCCTGCCAAGGTCAACACCCCATCTGGCGATGCGAGGCATTCAAAACGAAGGCGGTAAGTAAACGCGTGAAGGACGCGAAAAGGGCATCCTTGTGCTTAAATTGCCTAAAGACGGGGCACACGACGCGTGATTGTCATGCCGGCTCATGTCGGGTGTGCGGAGGACGACACCATACACTGCTCCATCAGGAAAGACAGCCGTCGAGGTCGAATTCCTCCACCTCGAGCCGAAGTTCCTCCTCGTCAAGCAGGAGAACAGAATCACCGCCGGAGTTCCGTTCGACACCTTCTGGGGCGAAACATTCAAGGACACCTCGTGGGCCGAGGTGTTCCACGATACTTCATGGGCCGAGCTATTTCACGACACATCCTGGATCGTGAACTTCAGCGGCCCCTCTACGCAACGACGATCCAGACTACAAAGCAGACAACGCATCGGCCCTTCGGCCGCACCATCAAATTCTTCCTGGCGACCACGGCATCATTAGGACGGCCACAGCTCACACGCCACCAACAATCAGTCAGGAAATGGATAGAAGATCTAATTAATTCTATCTTTACAGAGTTTGATCGGTGCCCTCTCAACGGGGGGAGGATGTTACGTCGCGTGAAAAGGTCCGCGCGACGTCCTTCAATGTCTGACCATCAAGGCCCAGTCACCGTTAGGGAGACCCGCAATAAACCTAAGGCCCCATCATAAACCGAGTCTTATTCGCTCGCAGGAACCCTTAATCCTGCAAATATTTTCGGTTTATGGCTGGTACATAAAACAGTCCTTAGGTATATTATACGTTCTGACAAATTACGGAGAAAGCCGGAAGTTGCCTAATGGGAAAAACTAAATAGCTGCCTAACGGAAAAGCTGGTTTTTTCCCATGAACAATATCACCACGTTGGTAGGAGGCTTCTTCCTCAACATTGGGCCTGACCAATCAGCATCGCGGATCATTGCCCTCACTTTGCTGACCAAAATGTGAGCTACGAATCCGCGTGCTACGTTCACAGGGGCACACCCCTACCGAGCTTTCCTCCGTCATCACAAGAGACTGTTCCTTCACTGTTCTCACGGAGTTCGCACCCTCACCTACAAGGAGCTCTACCCAAGGCAGTTAGGCAGTCTTCTCTCCAACAAGCATTCAGTCGTCAACAAGCAAGCAGTTCAAGTGAGTCTTCAAGGATCCGATCAAGTCAGTCGTCACCAAGGATCCGCTCAAGTCAGTCAACAAGTCGAATACAGTCAGTCGACACAACGCATCATACGCGGTAATACGAATAGAGTCTCAGGTCGTACTCATTCGCATTCATCTTATAACCATCCATTCACGTGTATTACATCGAAGTTGTTGGATTATATAAATATATATAGCCTGTGAATCGCAGCGTTATAATCAACTGAACTACCCTTACTATCCCACAAGAAGTAAGAGATCGAACGATTCGTGGCGTCGATTATTCAATTGTAACGGGAATTTACGACTCCCGTTGGCGCGCTTCTACGAGATCGCGTCTCCCCGCGAATGTCCGATTTTACATGGTCCTTCGAGCCGGATTACGTGCCAGTGAAGAGTGTACGCACGAGTGACTACACAGTGTCACGTGAGTCAAACAATCCAACGACTTCAACCACACTAACAAACGAGCGGCCAACGCGAAGGAACGTCTTCCTCGCTGAGCACATACGCGACGCCAAGCCGTCCAGCAACGAGCAGCAACCGATATCCGGACCAAAGTCCACTCCATTACACACGTAAGCTCATTCCTATTATTAAAGTCAAACATGGCCCAAGCTGAACCGATCAGCACATTGCGCCGGAGACGAAGCGCGTTAGGCAACCGACTTGCAGTCACGAAGCGTCAACTCGACGAATATGAAGCGGCTGGACAGGTAGATAGAAACTACCTAATAGCTTGCCGCAAATCATTCGAAGAAACTTGGAGGAAGATTAGCGCGGTTCAAGAGGAACTAGAAGTGCTAGATGAAGGGGAAATTGCTCGTGCAGAGTCTTTGTTGCAAGAACACCTGGAGATCGAAATGCGACTACTCAATCTCGCGGACAAAATATCAGCAACATCCCCCTCGACAACAAGCAAAGACGAAATCGGCAGGAATACGTCCGCCGTGCAGTGCCCACCGAACTCAGAACTAGGTTTTCAAGAGATTGCAATACCAAAAATGCAGCTCCCGACCTTTTCAGGAGCGTACGAAGATTGGCCCGGATTCGCAGATCAATTCCGGTGCACAATCCACGAGAACGCTCGTCTTGACGATTGTGCACGATTGATGTACTTACGATCGTGTTTAACGCAGGAAGCTGCAGACTCAATAGCATCATTAGCTAACACCGCGAGCAATTATGCAGTGGCATGGGCACTATTGGAAACACGATATAACCAGCCTACAAAAATCGTCGATAATCATCTAAAGGCATTATTCGACGCTGCCTCCCTGCAGAGACCAGCGTATCAAGACATACGCTCGTACTTAAACACAACCGAAGCTCACTATAAGGCTTTGCGAGCCCTACAGCAACCCACTGCGGATACTGTGTTGCTATACTTGCTCACCTCCAAGCTAGATTCGCAGACAAGGTTCAGATGGAAGGAACCCATCGAACACACACCCTTCCCAAGTGTCGGAGATTTGTTCGACTTCCTACACAGTCACTGCAAGGTGTTAGAAGCAACCAGAACAACCGACCATAATCCACCACGCGCTACAACATATGCGGATAAGGCGCGAGTTCAACACACAAGATCGCAGGAACAACATAAGCGAGTCCGTCAAAAGGAACCACGAGGACACGTATTCACCGCATCCCAGGTTCAATCAACCTGCCAGTCCTGCCAAGGTCAACACCCCATCTGGCGATGCGAGGCATTCAAAACGAAGGCGGTAAGTAAACGCGTGAAGGACGCGAAAAGGGCATCCTTGTGCTTAAATTGCCTAAAGACGGGGCACACGACGCGTGATTGTCATGCCGGCTCATGTCGGGTGTGCGGAGGACGACACCATACACTGCTCCATCAGGAAAGACAGCCGTCGAGGTCGAATTCCTCCACCTCGAGCCGAAGTTCCTCCTCGTCAAGCAGGAGAACAGAATCACCGCCGGAGTTCCGTTCGACACCTTCTGGGGCGAAACATTCAAGGACACCTCGTGGGCCGAGGTGTTCCACGATACTTCATGGGCCGAGCTATTTCACGACACATCCTGGATCGTGAACTTCAGCGGCCCCTCTACGCAACGA
The DNA here is from genome assembly GCA_019201815.1 of Bombus balteatus. Lineage (NCBI taxonomy): Eukaryota > Metazoa > Arthropoda > Insecta > Hymenoptera > Apidae > Bombus > Bombus balteatus. Next base: position 84,252 of record JAFJHM010000064.1, on the reverse strand, counting down.
CGATCCAGACTACAAAGCAGACAACGCATCGGCCCTTCGGCCGCACCATCAAATTCTTCCTGGCGACCACGGCATCATTAGGACGGCCACAGCTCACACGCCACCAACAATCAGTCAGGAAATGGATAGAAGATCTAATTAATTCTATCTTTACAGAGTTTGATCGGTGCCCTCTCAACGGGGGGAGGATGTTACGTCGCGTGAAAAGGTCCGCGCGACGTCCTTCAATGTCTGACCATCAAGGCCCAGTCACCGTTAGGGGAGACCCGCAATAAACCTAAGGCCCCATCATAAACCGAGTCTTATTCGCTCGCAGGAACCCTTAATCCTGCAAATATTTTCGGTTTATGGCTGGTACATAAAACAGTCCTTAGGTATATTATACGTTCTGACAAATTACGGAGAAAGCCGGAAGTTGCCTAATGGGAAAAACTAAATAGCTGCCTAACGGAAAAGCTGGTTTTTCCCATGAACAATATCACCACGTTGGTAGGAGGCTTCTTCCTCAACATTGGGCCTGACCAATCAGCATCGCGGATCATTGCCCTCACTTTGCTGACCAAAATGTGAGCTACGAATCCGCGTGCTACGTTCACAGGGGCACACCCCTACCGAGCTTTCCTCCGTCATCACAAGAGACTGTTCCTTCACTGTTCTCACGGAGTTCGCACCCTCACCTACAAGGAGCTCTACCCAAGGCAGTTAGGCAGTCTTCTCTCCAACAAGCATTCAGTCGTCAACAAGCAAGCAGTTCAAGTGAGTCTTCAAGGATCCGATCAAGTCAGTCGTCACCAAGGATCCGCTCAAGTCAGTCAACAAGTCGAATACAGTCAGTCGACACAACGCATCATACGCGGTAATACGAATAGAGTCTCAGGTCGTACTCATTCGCATTCATCTTATAACCATCCATTCACGTGTATTACATCGAAGTTGTTGGATTATATAAATATATATAGCCTGTGAATCGCAGCGTTATAATCAACTGAACTACCCTTACTATCCCACAAGAAGTAAGAGATCGAACGATTCGTGGCGTCGATTATTCAATTGTAACGGGAATTTACGACTCCCGTTGGCGCGCTTCTACGAGATCGCGTCTCCCCGCGAATGTCCGATTTTACATGGTCCTTCGAGCCGGATTACGTGCCAGTGAAGAGTGTACGCACGAGTGACTACACAGTGTCACGTGAGTCAAACAATCCAACGACTTCAACCACACTAACAAACGAGCGGCCAACGCGAAGGAACGTCTTCCTCGCTGAGCACATACGCGACGCCAAGTCGTCCAGCAACGAGCAGCAACCGATATCCGGACCAAAGTCCACTCCATTACACACGTAAGCTCATTCCTATTATTAAAGTCAAACATGGCCCAAGCTGAACCGATCAGCACATTGCGCCGGAGACGAAGCGCGTTAGGCAACCGACTTGCAGTCACGAAGCGTCAACTCGACGAATATGAAGCGGCTGGACAGGTAGATAGAAACTACCTAATAGCTTGCCGCAAATCATTCGAAGAAACTTGGAGGAAGATTAGCGCGGTTCAAGAGGAACTAGAAGTGCTAGATGAAGGGGAAATTGCTCGTGCAGAGTCTTTGTTGCAAGAACACCTGGAGATCGAAATGCGACTACTCAATCTCGCGGACAAAATATCAGCAACATCCCCCCTCGACAACAAGCAAAGACGAAATCGGCAGGAATACGTCCGCCGTGCAGTGCCCACCGAACTCAGAACTAGGTTTTCAAGAGATTGCAATACCAAAAATGCAGCTCCCGACCTTTTCAGGAGCGTACGAAGATTGGCCCGGATTCGCAGATCAATTCCGGTGCACAATCCACGAGAACGCTCGTCTTGACGATTGTGCACGATTGATGTACTTACGATCGTGTTTAACGCAGGAAGCTGCAGACTCAATAGCATCATTAGCTAACACCGCGAGCAATTATGCAGTGGCATGGGCACTATTGGAAACACGATATAACCAGCCTACAAAAATCGTCGATAATCATCTAAAGGCATTATTCGACGCTGCCTCCCTGCAGAGACCAGCGTATCAAGACATACGCTCGTACTTAAACACAACCGAAGCTCACTATAAGGCTTTGCGAGCCCTACAGCAACCCACTGCGGATACTGTGTTGCTATACTTGCTCACCTCCAAGCTAGATTCGCAGACAAGGTTCAGATGGAAGGAACGCATCGAACACACACCCTTCCCAAGTGTCGGAGATTTGTTCGACTTCCTACACAGTCACTGCAAGGTGTTAGAAGCAACCAGAACAACCGACCATAATCCACCACGCGCTACAACATATGCGGATAAGGCGCGAGTTCAACACACAAGATCGCAGGAACAACATAAGCGAGTCCGTCAAAAGGAACCACGAGGACACGTATTCACCGCATCCCAGGTTCAATCAACCTGCCAGTCCTGCCAAGGTCAACACCCCATCTGGCGATGCGAGGCATTCAAAACGAAGGCGGTAAGTAAACGCGTGAAGGACGCGAAAAGGGGCATCCTTGTGCTTAAATTGCCTAAAGACGGGGCACACGACGCGTGATTGTCATGCCGGCTCATGTCGGGTGTGCGGAGGACGACACCATACACTGCTCCATCAGGAAAGACAGCCGTCGAGGTCGAATTCCTCCACCTCGAGCCGAAGTTCCTCCTCGTCAAGCAGGAGAACAGAATCACCGCCGGAGTTCCGTTCGACACCTTCTGGGGCGAAACATTCAAGGACACCTCGTGGGCCGAGGTGTTCCACGATACTTCATGGGCCGAGCTATTTCACGACACATCCTGGATCGTGAACTTCAGCGGCCCCTCTACGCAACGACGATCCAGACTACAAAGCAGACAACGCATCGGCCCTTCGGCCGCACCATCAAATTCTTCCTGGCGACCACGGCATCATTAGGACGGCCACAGCTCACACGCCACCAACAATCAGTCAGGAAATGGATAGAAGATCTAATTAATTCTATCTTTACAGAGTTTGATCGGTGCCCTCTCAACGGGGGGAGGATGTTACGTCGCGTGAAAAGGTCCGCGCGACGTCCTTCAATGTCTGACCATCAAGGCCCAGTCACCGTTAGGGGAGACCCGCAATAAACCTAAGGCCCCATCATAAACCGAGTCTTATTCGCTCGCAGGAACCCTTAATCCTGCAAATATTTTCGGTTTATGGCTGGTACATAAAACAGTCCTTAGGTATATTATACGTTCTGACAAATTACGGAGAAAGCCGGAAGTTGCCTAATGGGAAAAACTAAATAGCTGCCTAACGGAAAAGCTGGTTTTTCCCATGAACAATATCACCACGTTGGTAGGAGGCTTCTTCCTCAACATTGGGCCTGACCAATCAGCATCGCGGATCATTGCCCTCACTTTGCTGACCAAAATGTGAGCTACGAATCCGCGTGCTACGTTCACAGGGGCACACCCCTACCGAGCTTTCCTCCGTCATCACAAGAGACTGTTCCTTCACTGTTCTCACGGAGTTCGCACCCTCACCTACAAGGAGCTCTACCCAAGGCAGTTAGGCAGTCTTCTCTCCAACAAGCATTCAGTCGTCAACAAGCAAGCAGTTCAAGTGAGTCTTCAAGGATCCGATCAAGTCAGTCGTCACCAAGGATCCGCTCAAGTCAGTCAACAAGTCGAATACAGTCAGTCGACACAACGCATCATACGCGGTAATACGAATAGAGTCTCAGGTCGTACTCATTCGCATTCATCTTATAACCATCCATTCACGTGTATTACATCGAAGTTGTTGGATTATATAAATATATATAGCCTGTGAATCGCAGCGTTATAATCAACTGAACTACCCTTACTATCCCACAAGAAGTAAGAGATCGAACGATTCGTGGCGTCGATTATTCAATTGTAACGGGAATTTACGACTCCCGTTGGCGCGCTTCTACGAGATCGCGTCTCCCCGCGAATGTCCGATTTTACATGGTCCTTCGAGCCGGATTACGTGCCAGTGAAGAGTGTACGCACGAGTGACTACACAGTGTCACGTGAGTCAAACAATCCAACGACTTCAACCACACTAACAAACGAGCGGCCAACGCGAAGGAACGTCTTCCTCGCTGAGCACATACGCGACGCCAAGCCGTCCAGCAACGAGCAGCAACCGATATCCGGACCAAAGTCCACTCCATTACACACGTAAGCTCATTCCTATTATTAAAGTCAAACATGGCCCAAGCTGAACCGATCAGCACATTGCGCCGGAGACGAAGCGCGTTAGGCAACCGACTTGCAGTCACGAAGCGTCAACTCGACGAATATGAAGCGGCTGGACAGGTAGATAGAAACTACCTAATAGCTTGCCGCAAATCATTCGAAGAAACTTGGAGGAAGATTAGCGCGGTTCAAGAGGAACTAGAAGTGCTAGATGAAGGGGAAATTGCTCGTGCAGAGTCTTTGTTGCAAGAACACCTGGAGATCGAAATGCGACTACTCAATCTCGCGGACAAAATATCAGCAACATCCCCCTCGACAACAAGCAAAGACGAAATCGGCAGGAATACGTCCGCCGTGCAGTGCCCACCGAACTCAGAACTAGGTTTTCAAGAGATTGCAATACCAAAAATGCAGCTCCCGACCTTTTCAGGAGCGTACGAAGATTGGCCCGGATTCGCAGATCAATTCCGGTGCACAATCCACGAGAACGCTCGTCTTGACGATTGTGCACGATTGATGTACTTACGATCGTGTTTAACGCAGGAAGCTGCAGACTCAATAGCATCATTAGCTAACACCGCGAGCAATTATGCAGTGGCATGGGCACTATTGGAAACACGATATAACCAGCCTACAAAAATCGTCGATAATCATCTAAAGGCATTATTCGACGCTGCCTCCCTGCAGAGACCAGCGTATCAAGACATACGCTCGTACTTAAACACAACCGAAGCTCACTATAAGGCTTTGCGAGCCCTACAGCAACCCACTGCGGATACTGTGTTGCTATACTTGCTCACCTCCAAGCTAGATTCGCAGACAAGGTTCAGATGGAAGGAACCCATCGAACACACACCCTTCCCAAGTGTCGGAGATTTGTTCGACTTCCTACACAGTCACTGCAAGGTGTTAGAAGCAACCAGAACAACCGACCATAATCCACCACGCGCTACAACATATGCGGATAAGGCGCGAGTTCAACACACAAGATCGCAGGAACAACATAAGCGAGTCCGTCAAAAGGAACCACGAGGACACGTATTCACCGCATCCCAGGTTCAATCAACCTGCCAGTCCTGCCAAGGTCAACACCCCATCTGGCGATGCGAGGCATTCAAAACGAAGGCGGTAAGTAAACGCGTGAAGGACGCGAAAAGGGCATCCTTGTGCTTAAATTGCCTAAAGACGGGGCACACGACGCGTGATTGTCATGCCGGCTCATGTCGGGTGTGCGGAGGACGACACCATACACTGCTCCATCAGGAAAGACAGCCGTCGAGGTCGAATTCCTCCACCTCGAGCCGAAGTTCCTCCTCGTCAAGCAGGAGAACAGAATCACCGCCGGAGTTCCGTTCGACACCTTCTGGGGCGAAACATTCAAGGACACCTCGTGGGCCGAGGTGTTCCACGATACTTCATGGGCCGAGCTATTTCACGACACATCCTGGATCGTGAACTTCAGCGGCCCCTCTACGCAACGACGATCCAGACTACAAAGCAGACAACGCATCGGCCCTTCGGCCGCACCATCAAATTCTTCCTGGCGACCACGGCATCATTAGGACGGCCACAGCTCACACGCCACCAACAATCAGTCAGGAAATGGATAGAAGATCTAATTAATTCTATCTTTACAGAGTTTGATCGGTGCCCTCTCAACGGGGGGAGGATGTTACGTCGCGTGAAAAGGTCCGCGCGACGTCCTTCAATGTCTGACCATCAAGGCCCAGTCACCGTTAGGGAGACCCGCAATAAACCTAAGGCCCCATCATAAACCGAGTCTTATTCGCTCGCAGGAACCCTTAATCCTGCAAATATTTTCGGTTTATGGCTGGTACATAAAACAGTCCTTAGGTATATTATACGTTCTGACAAATTACGGAGAAAGCCGGAAGTTGCCTAATGGGAAAAACTAAATAGCTGCCTAACGGAAAAGCTGGTTTTTCCCATGAACAATATCACCACGTTGGTAGGAGGCTTCTTCCTCAACATTGGGCCTGACCAATCAGCATCGCGGATCATTGCCCTCACTTTGCTGACCAAAATGTGAGCTACGAATCCGCGTGCTACGTTCACAGGGGCACACCCCTACCGAGCTTTCCTCCGTCATCACAAGAGACTGTTCCTTCACTGTTCTCACGGAGTTCGCACCCTCACCTACAAGGAGCTCTACCCAAGGCAGTTAGGCAGTCTTCTCTCCAACAAGCATTCAGTCGTCAACAAGCAAGCAGTTCAAGTGAGTCTTCAAGGATCCGATCAAGTCAGTCGTCACCAAGGATCCGCTCAAGTCAGTCAACAAGTCGAATACAGTCAGTCGACACAACGCATCATACGCGGTAATACGAATAGAGTCTCAGGTCGTACTCATTCGCATTCATCTTATAACCATCCATTCACGTGTATTACATCGAAGTTGTTGGATTATATAAATATATATAGCCTGTGAATCGCAGCGTTATAATCAACTGAACTACCCTTACTATCCCACAAGAAGTAAGAGATCGAACGATTCGTGGCGTCGATTATTCAATTGTAACGGGAATTTACGACTCCCGTTGGCGCGCTTCTACGAGATCGCGTCTCCCCGCGAATGTCCGATTTTACATGGTCCTTCGAGCCGGATTACGTGCCAGTGAAGAGTGTACGCACGAGTGACTACACAGTGTCACGTGAGTCAAACAATCCAACGACTTCAACCACACTAACAAACGAGCGGCCAACGCGAAGGAACGTCTTCCTCGCTGAGCACATACGCGACGCCAAGCCGTCCAGCAACGAGCAGCAACCGATATCCGGACCAAAGTCCACTCCATTACACACGTAAGCTCATTCCTATTATTAAAGTCAAACATGGCCCAAGCTGAACCGATCAGCACATTGCGCCGGAGACGAAGCGCGTTAGGCAACCGACTTGCAGTCACGAAGCGTCAACTCGACGAATATGAAGCGGCTGGACAGGTAGATAGAAACTACCTAATAGCTTGCCGCAAATCATTCGAAGAAACTTGGAGGAAGATTAGCGCGGTTCAAGAGGAACTAGAAGTGCTAGATGAAGGGGAAAATTGCTCGTGCAGAGTCTTTGTTGCAAGAACACCTGGAGATCGAAATGCGACTACTCAATCTCGCGGACAAAATATCAGCAACATCCCCCTCGACAACAAGCAAAGACGAAATCGGCAGGAATACGTCCGCCGTGCAGTGCCCACCGAACTCAGAACTAGGTTTTCAAGAGATTGCAATACCAAAAATGCAGCTCCCGACCTTTTCAGGAGCGTACGAAGATTGGCCCGGATTCGCAGATCAATTCCGGTGCACAATCCACGAGAACGCTCGTCTTGACGATTGTGCACGATTGATGTACTTACGATCGTGTTTAACGCAGGAAGCTGCAGACTCAATAGCATCATTAGCTAACACCGCGAGCAATTATGCAGTGGCATGGGCACTATTGGAAACACGATATAACCAGCCTACAAAAATCGTCGATAATCATCTAAAGGCATTATTCGACGCTGCCTCCCCTGCAGAGACCAGCGTATCAAGACATACGCTCGTACTTAAACACAACCGAAGCTCACTATAAGGCTTTGCGAGCCCTACAGCAACCCACTGCGGATACTGTGTTGCTATACTTGCTCACCTCCAAGCTAGATTCGCAGACAAGGTTCAGATGGAAGGAACGCATCGAACACACACCCTTCCCAAGTGTCGGAGATTTGTTCGACTTCCTACACAGTCACTGCAAGGTGTTAGAAGCAACCAGAACAACCGACCATAATCCACCACGCGCTACAACATATGCGGATAAGGCGCGAGTTCAACACACAAGATCGCAGGAACAACATAAGCGAGTCCGTCAAAAGGAACCACGAGGACACGTATTCACCGCATCCCAGGTTCAATCAACCTGCCAGTCCTGCCAAGGTCAACACCCCATCTGGCGATGCGAGGCATTCAAAACGAAGGCGGTAAGTAAACGCGTGAAGGACGCGAAAAGGGGCATCCTTGTGCTTAAATTGCCTAAAGACGGGGCACACGACGCGTGATTGTCATGCCGGCTCATGTCGGGTGTGCGGAGGACGACACCATACACTGCTCCATCAGGAAAGACAGCCGTCGAGGTCGAATTCCTCCACCTCGAGCCGAAGTTCCTCCTCGTCAAGCAGGAGAACAGAATCACCGCCGGAGTTCCGTTCGACACCTTCTGGGGCGAAACATTCAAGGACACCTCGTGGGCCGAGGTGTTCCACGATACTTCATGGGCCGAGCTATTTCACGACACATCCTGGATCGTGAACTTCAGCGGCCCCTCTACGCAACGACGATCCAGACTACAAAGCAGACAACGCATCGGCCCTTCGGCCGCACCATCAAATTCTTCCTGGCGACCACGGCATCATTAGGACGGCCACAGCTCACACGCCACCAACAATCAGTCAGGAAATGGATAGAAGATCTAATTAATTCTATCTTTACAGAGTTTGATCGGTGCCCTCTCAACGGGGGGAGGATGTTACGTCGCGTGAAAAGGTCCGCGCGACGTCCTTCAATGTCTGACCATCAAGGCCCAGTCACCGTTAGGGGAGACCCGCAATAAACCTAAGGCCCCATCATAAACCGAGTCTTATTCGCTCGCAGGAACCCTTAATCCTGCAAATATTTTCGGTTTATGGCTGGTACATAAAACAGTCCTTAGGTATATTATACGTTCTGACAAATTACGGAGAAAGCCGGAAGTTGCCTAATGGGAAAAACTAAATAGCTGCCTAACGGAAAAGCTGGTTTTTCCCATGAACAATATCACCACGTTGGTAGGAGGCTTCTTCCTCAACATTGGGCCTGACCAATCAGCATGGGGCCGGGGCCCCCCCCCCCCCCCCACCACAGCAGAAGGAGAAAGGCAACAGCACGGGGTCAGGTTCAGACCAACAACAACCACCAACAAACCAACAAGGAGCCCTTCATAAAAAAAAAAAAAAAAATTTTTTTTTTTTTTTATATATATTTTTTTTTTTTTTTTTTTTTTTTTTTTTTTAAAAACCAAACAAATTAAAAAAAAACAAAATTACGCATTTCGGGCTACGGTCATCTTTGAAGATTGAGGATCTGATCAGACACTTTGACGTTTCGACAAAGGAACACCGCAACGGAACCTGTCCTATGGGTTAAACGATCAAGGTGAGCAAACTTTGGGTTCTTTTGCCAAATATAGAACGAGCAGAGACAGCACAATTAGTATAATAATGGCAACGCCACGAGAAGATAAAATTGAAACTGTTAATACTGCCTCTGCAACCGGAGATATGGATAATTCAACCCGTGCCATACTCGATCAAATCGAGCTTCTTGCGCGACGAATGGAAGAGGCGCAACGAATAGCCGATAGTGAAAACAAAAAACGTGCAGCGGAGATAGAATTATTAGGGAAACGTATCTCCGGAATAAATTTAGGACGTGACGCTACTACCGAATTAAGCTCCCTGATAAGTATAGATGAAATAAACCCCACCACTACGGATCAATCAGTCTTCCGAGAATCTCCTCCGATGCTTCAGACACCACCCCAATCACCCGAGGGCAGAGCGTTCCTCCAACGTTCTACGCAACCAGAGCTTAAAGCTACAGACGTGATAAGATGTATATCACAACTTAACGGCGAAAATGAGATAGGAGTGGAAGAATTCGTTAGAGAAGTCGAAGAGATGAGGGTAATGTGTAGCGAACAGTACTTACTGCTAAGAATGATTAAGACTGAGAGAATTTCGGGAAAAGCAGCTATTTCAATACGTAGTGTGCACATCTCAGAATACGCACATTTATACCAAGCGCTACGACAGAACTTAGCGACTCGAACCTCGGTCCGTGAAAACCAGGATCAATTACGAGACACTAGACAAGGGTTTAACGAAAGCGTACAGAGCTATATTACTCGGTTTAGACAAGCATACAATGAGTTACAGCACAGCGTTACTAACGAATACCCAGATGAAACGAACAGACGCGCCGTGAGCGACAGAATCCTGAAAGACTCGATAACGGACTTTGTTCGCGGATTAAAATTAGAAATAGGACAAATGCTACTGACCACTCCGCCGCAGAATTTTATCGAAGCCGAGAAACGCGCCATCGAAATCGAAAGATACTTTCATGAGTACAGAACCCGCAAGCAACGGACCATTCGCCCCGATAACCGACCACGACCAGTAGCAAATTTCGCGTCCACACCGCCCAGAGCGATTCAAAATGGTTTCGCCCAACAACCTAATACAGCCTTTCGACGAACCGAACGCGCACCGTTAGAAGAACGAGCCCTGATACAATGCTTCAAATGCAATCAAATGGGACATGTCTCCAATCAATGTAGAAATTTTCAAATACCAACACCCGAGACCACCAGCAGTCCACAATCTTGAGACACACAACACAGAAACGGAAACTTACGCCGAAACGACGGAAGACCAAGGAAAATTCCAAGAGTCAACACCACGACGGGCAAACTTCTCACAATACGGTTCAACACAAGAACTGGACATGTGACACACCTCATCGACACAGGAGCAGAAATCAACCTATTGAAAAGGGACAAGGTAGACTGTCAGACCTACAAAGCCGATAAACCTCGAATGTTCTCCATGGGACAAGACAGATATACCACTAACGAATTTATTAGATCTAAATTGTTTGGCAAGGAACATAAATTTTATATAGTACCGGAGGACTTTCCTTTAATAGAAGATGGAATAATAGGACTACCATGTTTAGAGAAGTACCAATATGAAATCTCCAACGATAGATTAAAACTCGATAATAATATTTTATACTTTCAGAAACCAGAAGCGATACAACCAGGCGAAAAGAGAGTTCGAACCATCTACCTCGAAGGCAAACCAACGCGAGTATGCTTCTTCAATTCTGGTGAAACAAACCATGAAATTTCTAACGACATTGATAATAGTAAAGAATTAGATCAAATTGCTAAATTTAAAACCGTAGTGAGAACAAATCATATTGAACGCGAACTCCGCGAACCCATAGAGAAAATATTAATACATTACATCGACGTATTCAATTTAGAAACAGACCTATTACCATGTACTAATCTGACAAAACATACAATCACATTAAAACAAGACAAAATCATAAACACCAAATCATACAGACCCCCAGAGTGCCATAAACGAGAAATCGAGGAACAAATGACAGACATGCTAAATAAAAACATTATAGAAGAATCAGACTCTCCTTTCAATTCACCAGTATGGGTTGTTCCCAAGAAGTTAGATGCATCGGGAAAACAAAAATGGAGGATAGTTATTGACTTCGGAAAACTAAACGAACTGACTGACCAAGATGCCTACCCATTACCCGACATAGAAGACATATTAAGCCAACTAGGTGACGCGAAATTCTTCTCAGCACTTGATCTATCATCCGGCTTTCATCAAATCCCTATGGACGAAAACTCAAAGAAATACACCGCTTTCTCAACACCGCAAGGACATTTCCAATTTAACAGAATGCCTTTTGGACTCAAAAACGCACCAGCCACATTCCAAAGAATGATGGATACAGCGTTACGCGGATTAATTAATAAACATTGCTTTGCATATTTAGACGACATTATTATATTTGGAAGCACTATTCAAAAACATAATGAAAACTTAGCCATAGTATTACAAAGACTAAGAGAATTAGGACTAAAAATCCAACCAGATAAATGTGAATTTCTAAAACCAGAACTCGAATATTTAGGACACGTAGTAACATCAGAAGGAGTAAAACCTAATCCGAAGAAAATAGAAGCAGTCGAAAACTTTAAAATTCCTAGAAACCTTACCGAAGTCAAATCATTCTTAGGACTCGTGGGATACTACCGGAAATTTATACGTAACTTCTCTAAATTAGCCAAACCCCTGACGGACCTAAACAAAAAAGACACCAACTTCCATTGGACGGACAAACAACAGAACAGTTTCGATGCACTCAAACGAAAACTTTGCCAAGCACCTGTTCTGTCATACCCAGATTTCTCTAAAACATTCGTATTAACGACAGACGCTAGCAACGAAGGACTAGGAGCCGTATTATCCCAAGACGGACACCCGTGCTGTTACATCTCTCGAACGCTAAACCCTCCAGAGAAAAATTATACGACTACAGAAAAAGAATTATTAGCTATCGTATGGGCATTGAAAAGACTACGACAATACTTGTTAGGACGAAAATTTATTATTAGAACAGACCATCAAGCCTTGAAATGGTTGAATAATTGCAAAGACCCGTCGTCTAGATTAATGCGATGGAGATTAAAATTAGAAGAGTACGAATACACAATCGAATACGTTAAAGGCAAAGAAAACCCAGTCGCGGATAGCTTATCTAGAATTCACGCGATTCAAAAAAGTAGAAACCCCTGAAGGAACAGTAGCCTTAGATTTCTTACAACATTTTACGAAATGGAGAAAGAAGTCAGAAATCCCAAAACGACTAGAAATGAAACCTAACGATCAATCCTTCTATCAATTAACTAAAACAGAATTAGGAGAGTTCGACGAGGCAATATGGTTACGCAAAATCGACAACATATTACGAAATAACAAGAAAGTAGGTATAGGAGACAACACGTTTACAGAATTAGAAAAGAACCAGATCAAACTTATACTTATATATTTCAATGATACCCGATACCCTGTCATTTTCGCGTGGGACCCCATCCAAGAATTAACCGAGGAAGAGATAGAGGAAATAATTCAGGAAAATCATAACGGTACGATAGGACATTTAGGGGTACAAAAGACATACCAAAGAATAAAAGAACGATATAAAATTCCATATTTATTGAACAAAGTCGAAGAGTTTATAAAGAGATGTGAAGCCTGTCAAAAGGAGAAATTAACGCGGATTAGACCAAAAGAAGAACCAATAATATCTGACACGCCATTACAACCTAACGACAAAATTGCTATGGACATCATAGGACCTATGACCAAAACTAAGAAAGGAAATCAATTTATACTCTCAATACATGACGAACTGACAAAATACTTGGTCCTAGTACCACTAAAAACACAACGGACAGAATCCATAATAAATGCACTCTTAGAACACTACATTTACATATTTTCTGCACCCAAAACAATTCTAACAGACCAGGGACAAAACTTCATTAGTGAACTCATGTTAAAATTCGAAGAGGCATTTAAGATTAAACACATTAAAACCACTAGCTTTCACCCTCAGTCAAATGGGTCTCTAGAAAGAACACATGCCGTAGTAAAAGATTTAATCCGTACAAGTCTGCATGATAATAATGATAAAGAATGGGATGAGATATTAAACTTCATATGTTTGGGTTATAACACAGCTGTACACGAAGGTACCGGATTTTCACCTTTTAAACTAACGTTCGGTAGAAACGCAAACCTACCATCGGCAATCGCGAAAACTTCGAATTTAACTTACAATGATATGTTCTCACTCTGGCAAAAGCAATTAAATAAATATTTAGATATCGCGAGAAAAACATTAATAAACAGTAAGAAACGATACCTTCGAGACCAGAAAAGAAAGATAGTTCGAACTCAAACGGTATTTAAAGAAGGAGATTTTGTATTAATCCATAATGACCACAAAAGGGACAAATTAGACACTGAATGGTTAGGACCATACAGAATCCACTCTGTCAAAACCCCTTATTACGAAATCTTAATTGATAATATTATAAAGAAAATACACGGTGATCGTTTAAAACCTTACTTTCCGGGACGACACTCCTCTTTGTCGGAATAATATCCGCGCAAATAAATATTATACCACTAGAAGGAAACTCTGTATTCGCAGAAAACATAAGAAAAGGATATTTGTATAGTGATACTGCCAATATTATTGTAGGATTAGACACTAGCGACATACGCGAGCAAATAAACACGATAGAATTACATAAATCGACAATAAACTCACGCGCAATCAGCAAAGAATACGCTGAAGAGTTAGACGGATTACAAACTCGTATCAATAACCTGAAACAACTCGCAAAACACTTGAAAGCGTTAATACACGCCCGATGGAAATAGCCACAATGCTAAGTCCCCACCAAGCGCCCCGGTCGCAACATCCAACATCTATACCCCAACCGACTCATACCACCTCGAAGAAGAAGAGGAATCAGCTGTGATATTCAAGCCACGCCGAGTCCGATTCCACAAAAGTCTCCTGAGGAAAACTTGAGGGACCAAGTTCAATCTAAGAAGGGGGGTATGTAACGTCAATTCACATCAGGGACCGAGCCACACACCACGGACAGGATGGCACCCAGATGTCTGCATATCCTTGGCGCGCGTCCTCAATAGTCTTAAGTGCCTACCAGGGGCCTTGGCATTTTCATAGTCAAGGTCCTTCCGTTTACGTTTATTGTTTACCACGTGTTAGTTTAGAAAGTTGGTTTTCTCCACATCTGGCATGTTCCGTTGGCAACTTTCTCGCGAGGGCGGCTAAAACCCTTCCTGGTGCACCAACCGTCCTATTGCCCAATCGGGGACAGTGTCTACTGCCCTCACTTCCTAGTTCCGTGTCCTTAGACACACCCACCCCTAGCCTTCCTCAGACACAGTATAGTCAGTAAGACTCACTTATTCTGTATCCTTAGAATAGTCAACGTGGTTGGAGTGCGTGTTACATTGTGATTGGCGAAGTTACAATAAAGGTTGATTAAAACAAAGTTAATTGTTGTGTTACGACTCAACTATATTTTATTTTCACCAACCAACCCTAAAAATTACGTGACACGTGCAAGGTCAGGGACTATATAGCAACCAGCCGTTGCTACAAATGTCAGGGCTACGGGCACGTGGCAAAATACTGCCGCGTGAATTACGAAATCTGCGCACACTGCGCAGAAAGTAGGCACTGCACGAAGGAGTGCAAAAACAAAGACAAGGAGGCCAGCTGCGTAAACTGCAGGAAGGCAGGCAAGTAGGGCGATCACGCAGCCTCCAGCGTGAACTGCCCAATGTACAAAAAGGCGCTGGAAACCGTTGCTTCAAGAACACAGTATGAATAATACTGGAAGCAAAAACAGAATAGGACATGGGAGAAAAAGGGGAATAAGAATCCTGCAGCATAACATGCAGCGATCCAAAACAGTCCCCTACGAAATCAGAAGGCAAATGATATCTGATGGCGATGAAATATTGCTGATGCAAGAGCCATACAGCATCAACGAGAAAATACCTGGGCTCGGTACGGGGGTTGCGATCGCCTCTCGAGGGTCGAAAAACGACCCGCCAATGGCGGCAGTAGGGGTTAAGACGGACATCGTAACGACACTCGAAGTCGCCGAACTCTGCACAACACACTGCGTCTGCGTGCAGATAAGTGACGGGGATATGGAGCTCTACGCAATGAGCCAGTACTTCCCACCGACCGAAGACATTGGTGTTGCTATAGAACAACTGGAAAGGTATTGAGGAGTATCAGAGGAAAGAAGATCATTATCGGCCTGGACTCCAACGCTAAGTCATCATTATGGAATAGGAGGTATACAGACGACAGAGGAGAAGCCTTAGAGGCTGTTATAGCACAATTCGGCCTCTGCGTCCTTAATCAACCAGGACAGCGCTATACCTTCGAGACAACTCGAGGGCGGTCGAACATAGATATTACCATAACGAGTCCAGAGACAATACCTCCTGTACAGGAATGGAGAGTTCAAGAGGACGGAACCTCCAGCGACCATAAAGTCCTGGAGACACGTCTGGTTCTCGGGATGAGAAGTACCGAACCGCAGCTTCAAGAAAAACGTTATAACACACGAAAAGCCGACTGGGAGGTGTTCCAGAGAACCGTCATAGAGGAGATAGAGATTCTCCGAGGGATCACCCGCCAGCAAGCTGAAGACGTGGATCGAATGGCCGAACAATTGCAAGCCGTCCTCAGGAAAGCCTGCGACGCGGTCATTCCCAAGAAGAAATGGCATTACAGGTCGGTACCATGGTGGACGCCCGAGCTCACACGAGCAAAGAAGGACGCCTACCGGGCAAGGAGAAGGTACCAGGGGCTAAGGACCCTGCAACGAGGAAGGAAGAGAAGCTGCGGTACAGGGAAATTAGGAAAGAATATACGAAGATCACCAGAGCCAAGATCCAAAGCTGGCAGGAATTTGTAACAAGAGAGGGCAATAAGGAACCCTGGGGAATCGCTTACAAAACTGTCGCGGGTAAGCTACGGGGAGAAGTGACAGGATCGACCTTGCGGACGCCACAAGGAGATATCTCCAACTGGCGTACGACTGCGGAGCTGATGCTGCCCGCCCTCTTACCAGACGACCAAGAAGAAACTGTCACGCCAGAGCAGGCCGAGATCAGGAGGAATATGACAACCCCTCCAAGCGAAGAAGACACCCCAGAGTTCCGTTTCGAAGAACTTGGCGGCGCCGTGAAGCGACTTAAGAGAGACAAATGTCCTGGCCGAGACCTGATTGAAGCGGAGATAATTCAACGTGCCTGGGGGGGATCCACCAAGAACTCCTCAGGCTCATGAATGGATGCCTCACTTGCGGAGTGTTTCCAAAAACATGGAAAGTGGGGAACGTTATCATCATCCCTAAAGGACCAGATCGGGATAGAAGTAGCCCGAAGTCCTATAGACCAATTTGCCTACTATCTATGGTGGGCAAGTTGCTCGAAAGGATGATGGCTACGAGAATGGCGAACATCTTCCATACGCATGAAATGTCCTCGGACCGACAATAAGGCTTTCGCCCTGGAAGATCAACGGTGGACGCAATCATCAAATTTAGGGAAAAGGCTGAACTGATGAGTGATAAAAAGTACGTCCTAGCCATATCACTTGATATATCGGGAGCTTTTGACAACGTTTGGTGGCCGAACGTATTGTACGAGTTAAAGAGAAGAGGCTGCCCCAATAACCTTTATTGGCTGACGAGGAGCTACTTCTCGGACAGGACCGTGCAGATTACGGGGAAAACGGAACGGTAAGCAAGCCTGTCACGAAAGGGTGCCCGCAGGGTTCGGTACTGGGCCCAAGCTTCTGGAACCTGTTGGCTGATATTACGACGAGTGCGATGGAGTGCGATGGCGTGCGAACCTATCGCGTACGCGCACGATATTATCATCCTGATCGCCGGTAACGCAAGGACAGAGCTACAGGACAGAGGGCAGGAAGTAGTCACTCGAGTCGCCGAGTGGTGCACCAAGAAGAAGCTATCGCTGTCGACCGAAAAAACGGAGATGCTCCTGGTAACGGGCAAACTGGACGTGGAGAGACCACCGATTATAAGAATCAGGGGAAAAAGCATCAAGATGGGAAAAGTTATCAAGTACCTGGGAGTGCATCTTGAAGGAGGCCTGAAGATCAATCGGCACGTTTATGAAATAACTCAGAAGTGCCAGAAACTTTTCAACAGCTTCGCAAGAGTAGCCAAAGCGAAATGGGGACTCGGACACGCGGCAATGAGTATTATGTATAAAGGGTTGTTCGAGCCGATAATCTCTTATGCCGCAGCCGGCTGGAGCGATCCGTTGAATAGGAAAACGGTAAGCATCCTGACAAGATCCCAGAGAATGGCACTTGTCCAAGTAACGAAGGCCTATAGGACGACGTCAACGGAGGCACTACAGGTCATTGCAGGAGCAATTCCCATCGACCTGCTAATCGAGATCAGGGCCAGAGCCCATAGGATGAAGAGAGGACTGGACGAAGCAGCCAACCATAAAGCTGTAACGTTAATTCACATCAGAGACCAGGCCACACACCACGGACAGGATGGCACCCAGATGTCTGCATATCCTTGGCGCGCATCCTCAATAGTCTTAAGTGCCCACCAGGGGCCTTGGCATTTTCATTGTTAAGGTCCTTCGGACCAAGCGAGTATTTCCTGTGTTAGATCTCCGTTTACGTTTATTGTCTACCACGTGTTAGCTTAGAAAGTTGGTTTTCTCCACATCTGGTATGTTCCGTTGGCAACTTTCTCGCGAGGGCGGCTAAAACCCTTCCTGGTCCACCAACCGTCTTATTATCCAATCGGAGACGGTGTCTACTGCCCTCACTTCCTTAACCAAAATTGCCATCAACAAATCCAATAGTCCCGTGTCCTTAGACACACCCACCCCTAGCTTTCCTCAGACACAGTATCGTCAGTAAGAATCACTTATTCTGTACTCTTAGAATAGTCAACGTGGTTGGAGTGAATTGCGATTTATGTTAGTTCAGTGCGTGTTACATTGTGATTGGTGAATTCACAATAAAGGTTGATTAAAACAAAGTTAATTGTTGTGTTACGACTCAACTATATTTTATTTTCACCAACCAACCCTAAAAATTACGTTACAAAGCCATCGTCAGGGAAGCCATTGGGAAATGGCAATGAGGTGGATACGTGATAGGATTAGGTTAATCACTTACTGCGTTCAACAAACTCTATTTATTATACACGTTCTTTTACTTACAATGTCTGTGACGGACGCTCGTTACAATTATCGGTTCGTGGTTATGAGTTCGGATACGGTACGGTACGTTTCGCGGTGCGATTCGAGTCGGAAGGTGATTGCACCAGATGTCGAGGAATTAGTAACTCGTATCAATATTGGACCACTCGTTCGGCGACTTGCGACTGACTGCCTTTTTCCGCAGCGGTGATGCTGCTTAGGAAAACTATGATTGGGTGTGTCTAAGTGTAAGGAAACATCGGATTCGTAGGTGGGAAGTGTTGGTTCGGAAAGTGAGGGAAATGGACGTCTCTGTTAATTGGTCAATTTTGGGTTGGAGGTTAGAGAAGGATATTAGTCGTCCTTGGGAGAAAGTTGTCAGTGAGACACGTCGTACGTGAGGAAAAACAGATTTCCTTATCTTCCCGTGATGGGTGGTATGTGCAGAGATATTGAGACAAAGACTATTTGTCCTTTCGGAGAACCTTGGCTAGACAACTTCTAAGATTTATAGCGGGTCCTTAGCTAGTTGAAAGTACTCGATGCGGATGTATCGACATCTGGCAATCATCTTGTTCGAAGGGTCGAGCCTTTGTGTAGCGGACCACGTGACGGAAACCGTTGGAAAGTTTACCGTCGAGTGCCGCTATAGCAAGATCGATGGCTGACCTCTCTGAAGGGAAGGACAACCTATGAGTACTTCGACAGTCTTAAGGATAGGCTCGAGAACCCCTGGGTAAGACCTGACAACTATATGACACAGTTCATCGATGGTCATGGGGGCTTTAAAAGTAAGCTGAAGACATTCCGACTGAGCGAGGTAGACGCGCGCGACTGCGGAGAGATAGAAACCCCTCATCACATCTTGGAGTATTGTCCAATATTCAACGAAGATAGACAGAGACTGCGGAATGCAATAAGAGAACTGGATTTGCACTGGCCGGAGGAAAAGTGGGAATTCGTATCCAAGGATATATACCCATACTTCCTTCCCGTGGTACGTCGTATAATATAACACGGGATAGTCTCCTTTGAGGCGTGCTGGTTTTTAATCCAGCCTCCTTTAACTTCGCGTTCTCCGTGAACGCCTTCGTCGTTTCCACGACTAAGCCGTTCCCACTTATTTTCTTCACTGCAGTAACCTGAATGCCTTTCTTGCGCGGGTTCACTAGTGTGAAGACAACTTTTCGAGCTTCTTCACTTGATTTGATTTCACTTTCCGCAGAGTCTGGGCGAATTATCACAGCGTTCTTCGATGGTCTTCGATGGTCTACCTTATTGTTCTTCATTTTCACCTTCTCCGAGTAGGAGGGTTGCCGCGATTCCGTCCTAGCTGTTTTCCTAACTACGGTCTCCAGACGTTACTACTTTGCAGCGTCTTGTTGGCGGCGCTCAATATCATGGTGTCCTTCTTCTTCGAACCGGAGCATTGCTCCAATTTACCGTTAAGGTAACTATTATGGAGTAGAAGCTCTTCCACAATGCCCCTCATGTCTGTAAAGTACCGCATAATAATTGCGGTTTGTTCTTTATTGACTTTCTTATTCGGCTCTAAGCAGAAGGCTAACATGTTCCTTTCAATCTCTCCTGCCTGTGCTCTTAAGTCGGGCACAGGGGAGAGTTCTTCCACTACTGGTGGCAACGGTGGCTGCTGCTTCACTTCTTTCTCCTTTTCCTCGCATTCGCTCCTCTTTCTCCTTTTCAACTCAGGGCTCTTACCCTCCAGTTTTTGACTTCTGAGTGGCTGGAGAAGCACCCTCGCTACAGCGGGAGGGGTTTGCCCCCTCGAAGTCACTTTTATGACCTTTTTTTTTGCTTGTCGATTTCAAATCCGCTGTAGTTTTCCGCCGCCGGTTCTTTCTCTACCGCCGATAAAGGTAAATTTTACCCTGTACTCACCGTCGATAAAGTTAATTCCACTTTCTGTACCCGTCGATAAGTTCCCGTCGTCGGTAAATTTTCCCGAAGCCGATAACGTAGTTCTCACACCTACCACAAGTGGGGGATGGCTAGCACCAGCACTACACTGCAGTTCACTAGTCGCCCGAGGGACGCTACGGCGGCGCAACCGTCGCGCATCACTAAGGTGGCTGCCAAGATGGCTGCCTTTCTCCTTTGTCGCAACACCAATTCTTTCTACACTTCTAACACTTGTATTTCATCAAATTCCACCGAACATTTTACACACACCCACTCCACAACATTAGCGCTTCACTTTCTCATTATTCTTTGCACTGCACTCTTCGATTTTCCACGATATTTCGGTCATAGAGTACGGAGCGACGTGCACGCGTCCGTCCTACATGCCGCCATATTGGATCAGTCTGGACTCCAGGGGCACCCAGCGCCGTCGTCCATGTTATCGCGGCAGATCCGTCCATATCCCCAACCCAGTTGGGAGCGTCAGGGACGCGATACGACTCCGTTACCACCCCGAGTGCGACCTCGCTCTCCCGGATCGTCTGGAAGAGCAGGTCTTGCGCCCATCTAGATCTTCCTAGATTGCATTGGAGGAGCCTCTTGAAGTCATTGGACCAACTCCATGGCCTCCTCCCGGCCATCTACAGCTGCTGCATCGGCGGTGCTGCCTCGCGTTGTATCCGCAGCTGGCTCGCAGACGGGTCTCCTCCTCTTCACCTTCGGGGGGCGCATGCTAACTCCGCCCATCCTATGATTGGCGGGCACACCGAGCGAATCACACAAGGGGCACTTGGGTGCAGAGGCAGGACAGCCTCTGGCACGATGTCCGCTCTCACCGCACCTGTAACACAGGTGCCCTCGATCCACGGGGGACACGCACGTTGCCTGTACGTGTCCCAATTCCAGGCATCTGAAGCACTGCAAGGGTCTCGTCGGGGTGGCAGTAACTCTCGCCCAGGACCAGCCCAGGGTAACCCTTCCTGTTTGGGCTAGTCTCCGTGCTCCTGCCACCGGGCATTTGATCCATGCAGACCCGAGACCGTCTCTGGAGGTGCCAATCTCCCCGATTTGCACCTCCGCGCCGCCGCATCTTGCCGCCGAGGCCAGTGCTTTCCTCAGCTCTTCTTTTTCTACTGAGATGTCGATCTCGACTACCCTCAGCTCCGCCATTTTCGTCGATGCCGCGACTCTCACCGCGGTCGTGTCTAGCACGTTGGACAGGCGCGTTGCGAGTCGTGTTGCCTTCTCCCTGTCCTTGTCTCCGGGGACCTTTATGATGATGGCCCCCGTCATCGCCTTCCTTATATCGACCGACACGACGCCGATCTCGGCCAGAGGGATGCTCTGCCTGGCCTTGCTTATCACCTCGGCGTAGGACATTTTCGACCCCTCGTTCAGCGTAAGGGTCACCGCGGATGTTCGCGGTGCACGAGGAAGCATGGCCGTTTTTAATTATGTTTGCAGTATTTCTGCGTGTAGCCGTACGTTTGGCGCCTTTTGCATTGTACTATCTCCTTTTTTATTAAAGGAGGTTCGATTTTTATTACCGAGTTCATCAATCGGTTTATGTCGTAAATTTGTTTGTTGTCCGGCTTTTGCTTTAAGTCCACAAAAAATAGGGATAGTGGGTTTTAGTGATCCTATGTCTACCGTTAGAGAGACCCTCAATAAACCTAAGGCCCCACTATAAACCGAGTCCTATTAGCTTGCAAGAACCTTTAATCCTGCAAGTATTTTCGGTTTATGGCTGGTACATAAAACAGTTCTTAGGTCTATTGTACGTTCTGACAAATTACGGAGAAAGCAGGAAGTTACCTAATGGGAAAAACTAAATAGCTGCCTAACGGATAAGCTGGTTTTCCCCATGAACAATGTCGCCACGTTGGTAGGAGGCTCCTTCCTCCTATCTTGATTCTCAACATTGGGCCTAACCAATCGGCATCGCGGATCATTGCCCTCACTTTGCTAACCGAAATGTGAGTTACGAATCCGCGTTCTACGTTCACAGGGGCACACCTCTACCGAGCTTTCCTCCGTAATCACAAGAGAACGAACCTCACTGTTACTTGGACTGTTCCTTTAAGTGTTCTCGCTGTTCCTACAACCTTCTGACGGATCTGCCAACTGCTCTCACGGTGCCTACTGCTTCGACGGCTCCTACCTTGTCTACGGCTTCTACGCTATCAGAAGGATCCACTCTACTGGTTTTCATAACCAAAGGACAGTCAAAGTCAACACACTGTTCGTTCTCGTAACCGAAGAATCGAGTCACATTCAAGGAGTTCTAACCCTCAGCTACAAGTTCTAACAAAGTCAGTCAGTACGCGGACTTTCTCCTCTGCAAGCAAATCTTCTCTACGTCTCCGACATTGTAAGCAACGGTGTCAATCCTTTGTGTTATTGTACAAAGTGTGGGAAATATATATTTTATAACCCTGTGAGCCACAGTGTTATACCTCAACATGCACCCCTATTATCTGAAAGGAAATCAGGAGATCGACCTACTCGCGGCGTCGATTATTATAATCGTAACGGGAATTTACGACTCCCGTTGACGTGTCTCCGCGCGATTCCGTCTCCCCGCGATTGGTCGAAGAAACACTAGCTGTCGGAATTGTCGCGGCGAACATTTATCGGGGTTCTGATTGAAAGCGTACGTGAGAGGTTTATGATCGATGAAAATTACACAATGTCTCCCTTCTATGGCGTGTCGAAAACGCTTGTCGCAGTGTACATCGCTAGCAGTTCGCGGTCGTACGCGCTATACTTTCGCTGGGCGGAATTCAACGGTTTGGTAAGGAACCCTAACGGCTGTCAAGAGTTGTCGACGCGTTGCTGTAGGACCGCCCCTACCGCATAGTCGGATGCGTCTACCGCGAGGCTCACGGGCGCGCCGGGTATCGGATGCGCTAACATCGCAGCGTTAGCGAGGACGCGTTTCGACTCGCGGAAGCTGTCTTCGTATTGCTTCGACCACTCGATGGGCGCATTGCCCTTTTTCCTCCTTTTAAAAGGTCGTTTAGCGGTTGGAAAATTTTTGCGGCCCCCGGTATGAAACGTCGGTAGAAATTAATCATACCGAGGTACCTGCGTAATGCTTTAACGGTCCCGGGGAGCGGTACTTCTACAATGGCGTCGACGCGTTCTGCTAGCGGCTTTTTCCCGTATGCGTTTACGGTGTGCCCCAGGAATGTGATTTCATTCACACCGAATTCGCACTTTACGGGGTTGATGACTACTCCGTAATCGTTCAAACGTTGAAACAGAATTCTTAGGTATTCGCGGTGTTCTTCGGTTTCGGAGGCTATTAAAAAATCGTCTATGAACGCGAACACGAAGTCTAGACCTCGGGTGATTTCGTCGACGAACCTTTGGCACGTTTGTGCGGCGTTTCGAAGCCCAAACATCATGTTGGCTGCTTCGAAAAGTCTCAAGGGTGTCGTGATCGTGGTTTTCTTGACGTCTTCGGGCGCGATCGAAATTTGATTGTAAGCGCGGATGAGGTCGATTTTTGAGAAAAATCGCTTACCATGGAGATGTTGTGCAAAATCTTCTATGTGCGGGGAATACCTGATCATGGTTGCGAACTCCGCCATAACTTGTTTGAGTCGATCCGGTGCGAGGCGGCGGAGTTTACAGGAAACGGGCGGGCCAGGTGGTTTCGATGTGGCGTACCACCTCGTCGAATTTTCTCTCGTCCGAAGGCCGCTGGACGTGTTAGATCCGGAAACTCCGCCAACAGTCGGTGGTAGACCGATTCGAATACGGTTTTGATCGAAATCTCTTCGGTCGTGGCAGCGTATCCCTTTGATGACAGTCGGGTTGTCGTGTCGAGGAGTCGTTTGTTTCGCGGGTCCACGAGCAACTCGTAGTGGCTCAGTATGTCTATGCCCATGATAGGCGTCTGGACGTCGGCGATCACGAAACGCCACTCGAAAGGCCGGCGTAGCGATAAGTCAAGGGACATCGTAATGGTACCGTAGGTCGCGATCCGCGTTCCGTTGGCCGCGAACAACGCATAGTCGGTTTTGTTCACCTGTTCGCGTATCTTGCTGCGCGGATACACGCACGAGTCGGCGCCGGTATCCACTGTGAACGATATTCTTGTCTTCCTATCCCTGACGAAAATGCGGCGGGTACCCAGGCCGTCGTCGTTGGCCGCGTTTACGGACGGCTGGTCCCGTTTCCCTGCATCCATCTACACGGAGACCGGCACTTGTATGCCCGGCCCCCGAACGTTTGATGATAATAGTAAAAATCGGGGTTTCTCGATCTCTCTCTCGATCTCGGCCCGTTACGTCTCCCCGGGTGGGATCGCCGCCTGGGACGATGACCGCGTTTTGACGCGCGCATTTCCGCCAGCAGTTGGGTTATCTGTTCACTTAGGGCGTTGACGAAGGAGAGCAACGGTTCGCCAGCTGCTGCCGGTTGTGCCGGCTGCTCGGCGACGGCTGCCAGTCGGGGTGTGCGCTGGTCGTTCTCCGAGTAGCCTTCGTGTACCTCGTCGGCTATCCGCAACATTCTTGCTACGTCGTCGCCGTCGACCCCGGCCAGGAAGCACCTGAGCCTCGCTGGTAGGTGGTTCTTCCACAGGTTTAGGATGAACTTGTCCGATGCGAGAGGACCGGCGAGTCTTCTGAGATCGTGGTAGAATTTCGACGGTTTCTTGTCGCCGATCTCTTCCTTTTCCACCAGCTTTCTAAATTTTTCGTCGTCTGATACCGCGAGGACGCGCGTTATCTCGGCCTTAAGCTTATCGTACCGCCCGACGGCTGGAAGGGTCATATTCACGTCCTCGGTCTCCTCCAGGTATTGAGGCTTGAGACAGGCGACGAGGGCTCTGCACTTCGGCCGGTCGTCTGTTATACCCACTGCCTCCATTTGCTCTTCCAGTATACTGAACTATAGCCTCATGCTTCTGGGCATTACCGGGGGCACGCGGACCAGCGGATTGGCTACAGCGGCTGGATTACTCGTCATTTTACGCGAACGCGGAGAGAAGGATAAAAAAGAGTAGTAAAAAAAAACTCAGTGGCACTATCACGGTCACTTCCTTCACTTCAAATCACGTCGGGGTCACCAATTTGAGGTGGTATGTCGTGATAGGTGCGGAAGGAATACTCCGATGTTTAACAAAAAGTTTATTAACTATTAACAATTTGCGATCCACAATTACAATTAACTATTGAGAGTTGATGATCGCGTATCGCGGCGTGTGTATGCTTCGCTATATCGCTGTACGTTTCGCACTTCGCGGCTCGGGGCAGAATGGCTCTTTTGTTCGAAGCCAAACGGATTCTTTTCCTTAGTTGCCCTTCGATATCCCTACCACACACGCGTTTATTAGATATACCGCGGCGATTGCCGCGTATGCATTCTTCCGAATATTCGGCGAAAGAACCGTAGGGATATCGATGGTACATTAGGCATGTCGGCTCTACGCTTTGAAGGTATAGCGCTTTGTGTCGCGAAGCCGTTGGAAAGTTCCGTGGTCGAATGCCGCCACAGTTTTATGCTGTTACCGTGGATTTTCTTAACTTGATCTCTAATAAGAATCTCATAATACGGTGTCTTGACTGACTTAATGACGTAAGGTCCTAACCATTCGTCGTCCAATTTATCTGATTTATGATCATTGTGAATTAGTATACGATCTCCTTCCTTAAATAAGGCTTGAGTTTTAATGATTTTTCTTTTCTGATCTCTCATGTATCTCTTTCTACTTTGTTCAAGAGTGCTGTTCGCTATCATTCTATATTTTTGCAATTGTTTTTGCCATAATGCAAACATTTCTTCGTAGGTGTAATTGGAAGTTCGGGATACGGAAGATGGGAGGTTAGCTTTTCTTCCAAATGTTAGTTCGAAGGGTGAAAATCCAGTTGCATCGTGTGTCGCGGTATTATACCCTAAACAAATAAAGTCTAGTACCTGATCCCATTCTTTATTAGAATCGTGTAGGCTTGTGCGAATCATGTCTTTTACTGTAGCGTGTGTTCGTTCTAAGGATCCGTTAGATTGAGGATGAAAACTAGTGGTATTTATATGTTTGATTTTAAATGCCTCTTCAAATTTTTTCCATTAGTTCGCTAATAAAGTTTTGTCCTTGGTCTGTTAGTATTGTTTTGTGTGCTGAGAACATGTAAATGTAGTGGTGTAGTAGTGCATCGATAATTGATCCGGTTCGTTGTGTTTTCAGTGGTACTAAAACGAGATATTTCATTATCGTGGTCATTGTGAATCGAAAGAATATATTGATTTTCGCGTGTGGTTTTAGGCATCGGACCAATTAGGTCCATGGCTATCTTTTCGTTTGGTTCTACTGGTGTCTGAGGAATTACAGGTTGTTCCTTGGGTCTGATTCTAACTAGCTTTTGTCGTTGATAAGCTTCACAATTTTTTATAAAATCTTCTATCTTTTCCATGAGGTGTGGGATTTTGAATTGGTCTTTGATTTTACTATATGTCTTTTGAATACCTTTTGAAGTGTCCACTAATGTCGTTATGGTTTTCGCGTATAATGTCTAGAGCTTGTTCGTCGGTTATGGTTTGTATCGGTTCGTATGCAAAAGTTATTTCTTCATTTTGACCGTTGATAAACATTAGTGTTACTTTGATTCTAGCTTTTTCGGTTTCGGTAAAGCTATTGTTCCGATTTTCTTGTGTTTCTTGGTTAGTTCAACAATTTTTCGAATGCAAGTATCTTTGTCGAATGGACCTAATGTTTCTCTATTCAATTGATAGAATGTGTGATCGTTTGGCGTGATTTTAAGTCGTCTCGGTGGTGTCGCGTCTTCTGACCATGCGTTAAAGTGTTCTACAATGTTTGCAGGTGTGTCTGGGACTGGTTTGTCGGTAATTTGGTAAATTTTTTTGGAAAGTGCGTCGACTGCTGTGTTCTCTTTACCTTTGTAGTACTGAATCTCGTATTCGTATTCTTCGAGTTTAAGTCTCCATCTTATTAAACGCGAGGAAGAGTCTTTGCAATTTTTGAGCCAAATGAGTGCTTGGTGGTCGGTTCGAATAATGAATCGTCTTCCTAACAGGTATTGCCAAAGTCTTTTAACTACCCATACGATACTAATAATACCTTTTCTGTGGTGGAATAATTTTTCTCTGGTGGGTTGAATGTTCGTGATATGTAACAACAAGGATGTCCGTCTTGTGATAAGATCGATTCCTATTCCTTCATTGAAAGCGTCTGTGGTAAGTGTGAATGTTTTCGTGTAGGCTGGGTATATTAAAACTGGAGTTGAGCACAACTTTTCTTTTAGTGTGTCAAAGCTCGTTTGTTGCGTTTCTGTCCATCTAAAAGGATCGTTTTTCTTTGTGAGATCTGTTAATGGTTTGGCGAGTTTGGAAAAGTTTTTAATGAATTTTCTGTAGTATCCTGCTAATCCGAGAAATGATTTTACGTCTGTTGGCGTTTTGGGGATCTTAAAGTCTTTAACTGCGGAGATCTTTTTAGGGTTTGGTTTTATGCCCTCGTGTGTTATGACGTGTCCTAAGTACTCTAATTCAGGTTTTAGAAATTCGCATTTGTCGGGTTGGATTTTTAGTTCTAACTCTTTTAATCTTTGTAATACTATAGCAAGGTGTTCATTATGTTGTTGAATTGTACTACCGAATATTATTATGTCCTCAAGGTATTCAAAGCAGTATTTATTCAATAATCCTCGTAACGCGGTATCCATCATGCGTTGGAATGCGCCTGGGGCGTTTTTTAAACCGAATGGTGAAACGATTATAGTGAAAGTGTCCCTGAGGTGTGCTAAAGGCTGTATATTTCTTTGAGTCGGGGTCCATAGGTATTTGATGGAATCCTGAAGATAAATCTTGAGCGGAGAAGAATTTGGCGTTGCCTAATTGTCATAAAATGTCATCGATTGTCGGTAATGGGTAAGCGTCTTGGTCTGCGTCTGATTTCTTGGGTACTACCCATACTGTACTGTTGTAAGGAGAATCTGATTCTCCAATAATATTTTTATCTAACATTTCTTTCATTTGTTTTTCGATTTCTGCTTTATGGGCTTCGGGAGGTCGGTATGATTTGGTATTGACGATTTTGTCTTCGTGTAAGGTGATGGTGTGTTTTGTTAAGTTGGTACAAGGTAGGGTGTCGGATTCTAGGTTAAATACGTCTATGTAATGTAGGAGGATCTTTTCAATAGGAATACAAAGTTTGTCTTCGATATGGTCTAGTCTAATTATTTGTTTCGTTTTAGCAATTTTATCGAGATCGTTTTCATAAGAAAGATCATTAGTAATTACAGTTGATTGCTCACCAGTATTGCAGAAACATACTCTCGTCGGAACTTTATCCAGATAAATTGTCTCGATTTTGGTTTGCCCTGGGAGAATGGTTTTCGGCTCCTGAAAAAATATTTCGTTCCCGTTTAGTTGTATTGATTCCTTGCTAATTTGGTATGAGTAGTTAGAAAGCATAGGTAAGCCAATTATTCCGTCTTCTATTAAAGGAAAATCGTCTGGTACAACGTGAAATGTGTTCATGATGTTAAAGAATCGAAAGTCTACTGTTTCGTCAGTTTGGTATTTGTCATTGCCCATGTAAAATGTTTTAGCTTCTGTCTTTTTAGGTTTGAATGTGGCACTTGATCTTTTAACTAAATTTATTCCTGCACCGGTATCAATTAAATATCGTTTGGTTACTGTTCCTGATCGAACTCCAATGGATAGAAGCCTTCCTGTTGTTGCGTGTACTCGTATGATGTCTCTTGAGGTTCTGGTAGTGTCGTTTCCTCTTCTTGTCCCGTATTCTCCATATTCATATCGTAGCTGCGCGATGGCGGAAGGTTTCGCTGGCTGACCGGTTGAAAATTTCGGCAGTAACTTGCGGTATGTCCTATTTGGTTGCACTTGAAACATTTCATTTTCGCTCTTTCTTGTAGTGGTTTCCCTTCTAACTGGTTAAATCTGCTTCCAGAGATAGCCTTATCTTTGTTTGTCTGAGCGTTTATCTGCGGACGACTGGGCGTAGTCGTCGGTCTGCTCCTAAGTGGTGAGTTGCACTGTGATGATACATTCCTTCGGGTGAATGACTGAGCTCTTATCTGCTGGTTGCGCTGGTTTCCGCGGTTTCGTTCGATTTCTCCGATTAATAATTCTGCTTCGAACACGGCATCTTGTGCTTCTTGTAAGGTGCGCGGTTTTGTACTTGATGTTCTGATTTCTATCTCGGGTTTTAGATTTAGTATGAATATTTTAGTTGCATGTTCGTTTTCCAAGTCTATCGCGACTGCTCGTCGAATCGGATCGCGGATTTCGTGTTGCAATGCGTATATAAGTTCATTGAGACTATGTCGGAATCTTTTGACGTATCCGTGTACTGATTCGTTAAAACTTTGAACAGTTCTTTGTAGTTTATCGCGTGCACCGTTTAAAGTTATATTAATTGATACGAATTTTTCTCAGGTTTTCGAATAAGTCGCCATATGTCTCGATAACTGAATGTCTAATGCTTCTTTCATCTTCGCCGATAATACGTTTGGTTAGAATTAGTCTTAATAGAGCACGTTTTTCATTAGATTCCGATTTAGCTTCTCTTACTCGTTTGATAAATCCCTCCACTCCAATGTCATCTCGACCGTTGAGGACTGGGATGAACTCGATGCTGGTTTTCGCGTCGAACACGGGTCGTTCTTACGAGGCTGGTTCTTCTTCTTCGTCCTCGGAGCTCGCTGGGTCGGAGGCTTCTGGAGTTTCTTCGATCCGTACGCGTTTTACTGGAGGTTTCGCTATACGAGTGTTCTGGGTAGTGCTTCTGCTGGCAGAACTAGGATCGTCTGTTATGATTGAGTTGAATTCGAAAGTATCTATGGAGGATTGTACTCCTAGCTTGAGTTCGGCCATAGTTTTCCCTATTAATTCTATCTCTTTAATGCGTTGAGTGCTTTCATCACGGATTAGTTTTGTTAAGAATTGTGGATCTTGATGGGCGAAATATTGTTATGGAAAGATTGAATTTACACTTGCGATTAACATTAACGTAGACATATATTTATTTTATGCACGATTTCTAGAATATTCATCGATACATACTTGCACGCGTCTCAGCACCTTCTTCCATACCAGACCTTCTATCGACGGTTAACTCACTGAACTGTTTACATTCATCTGTTTTTCAGACGCCGCGCTCACACATACCTCCACACACTGATACTTACATACGAACATCTCTACTACGCATTTGACCTAGTCCAGCACACAAAATTATACATATCTCAACACACCTCCTTGAATTGATCAACAACCTCGATTGAATTGAAAGTGCCCTTGCGGTGTCGAGAAAGCGGTATATTTTTTGGATTTCTCGTTCATTGGAATTTGATGGAACCCTGAGGATAAATCAAGTGCCGAAAAGAATTTCGCGTTTCCCAATTGTGTCAAAATGTCGTCTATGACAGGTAAAGGGTAAGCGTCTTGTTCCGTGAGTTCATTTAGTTTCCTAAAATCAATAACTATCCTCCATTTTTGTTTTCCCGAGGCGTCTAATTTTTTCGGAACTACCCATACCGGAGAGTTATAAGGGGATTCGGATTCTTCTATAATATTTTTCTTTAACATGTCTCCTATTTGTCACGAAATTTCGTCTCGATGACATTCCGGCGGTCTATACGATCGTGTGTTAATAATTTTATCTTTGGTCAATGAAATTGTGTGCTGGGTTAAATTAGTACAGGGCAAAAGGTCGGTTTCTAAATTAAAGATGTCAACGTAGTGGAGAATAATCTTTTCTATGGATTCACGGATTGGTTTTTCAATGTGATCTGTCCTCACTAGGCTTTTTAATTTTGATACGTTAGAAACATCATGAGAATTTTGAATGTTATTAGAAAGTTCAACATTTTGCTCACCAGTGTTGATAAAACATACTTTAGTTGGTTTGCCTTCCAGATAGATTCTTTGAACTCTGTTTTCTCCAGGAGTTAAGTGTATTGGTTTCTGAAATAAAATGGTTTTGTCATTTAGTCGGATTTTATCATTGGATATTGAATAGTTATACTTCTCTAAACATGGTAACCCAATGATTCCGTCTTCGATAATAGGAAAGTTGTCCGGTACTATGTGAAAGATGTGATCTTGTCCAAAAATTCGTTTCGTTACGTATTCGTTCGTTTCGTATTTGTCTCGTCCCATAGAAAATTTTTTGTTTAGGTCCTACTTGTATCGCGTTGACAGTTCTATTGCGTTTCACCAAGTTTATCCCTGCTCCTGTGTCGACCAGGAATACGCGCTCTGTGGTTTGGGTTGACAAAGGTATTGTGAGTAATCTTCCTGTGGTGATGTTGACTCGTATGTTTCGCGCGGTTCGTCTATATTCTGGTTCGAAGTTGCTTCTCGTTTTTCGCCCTTTTCCTGGACTACCTGAATTCTTGCGGGTGGTCGATCGTGCTGGCTCGGTTGCAGAAAATTTTGACACTTGTTGGCAATGTGTCCCAGCTTTCCGCATTTGAAGCATTTCATCTGCGCGCGTTCAGCGGGTGGCCTATTCTCTACTTGGTCAAATGTAGTGGATTTCTGCATTGATTGACTGCTGGGGCGATTGCTAGCGGAAGGTAAGCGACTACTTGACCAATTGGGTTGCCGTTCTTCTCGTGAGTAGCGTTCTAAAACGGCCGCTTTCTTTTCAGCTTCTTCGAGGTTCAAGGGTTCGCTGAGTAATAATATTCGGCCTATGTCGCGCCTGAGTCCCTTTAGGTACACACGGATAATCTTCTTTTTAATTTCTTCGATCATGATTTTGCGCGTAATTGGTTGCGGGTACTCGTTGGTTATTGCGTACAGCAAACGGTTGAATATTCTTCTAAACCGAATGTTGAAACTCTGCACTGATTCTTAACGCCCTTGTCTCAACTCTTTTAACTGTTCTCGGTATTCGTCCGAAGTCACTTGAGCTGCCACATTGTTTCTCAGTGCGTCGTACAGATCGTTGTAACTTTCAATGGGGATGTTGCGGATACTTTGGGCCGCCATTCCTACAATTTTTTCCACCTTTATTGCTTTTTGCAATAAATCTTGCTCCGTGCAACGGTCCCTCATACTTCTTACTTCTTTGTTGAATTCTTCCACTCCTACGTCATCGTCTCCGTTGAGCGTTGGGATGCAACGCATTGCATCCTTAACTCGTAGAGTGGGAGGTGCGGGTGGAAAATAACCTCTCTCTTCAACCTCGGGTGATTGGGGTGGTGTCTGAGGCATTGGAGGAGGTTCTCGGAAGACTGATTGATCCGTAGTGGTGGGGTTTATTTCATCTATAGTTATCAGGGAGCTGGCTTCTGATCCATTTCCCATTTGCATGCTTGCTAACTTATCGTTTATTCGTGCGATCTCTGCTGCGAGTAGGTTAAATCGTTGCGTGGAAGTCTCGCGTTCTTTCTGCCACGAGTCTATTAGAGCCCTAACTGTTGGGTCTATCCCACTACTAGTTGAAGCGGCGTCAGCCATTTCGGTATTACTTTCTTGCGGCGTTGCCATTGTTATACTATTTGTACTGTTTGTGCTATTTGGCAAAAGAGTTCAACGTTCGCTCACCATGATCGTTTAGCCCGTAGGAAAGGTTCCGTTGCGGTGTTCCTTTGTCGAAACGTCAAAAGTGTCTGATCTGTTGCAGTGGTCCGCTGATCCTCAATCTTCAAAGATGACCGTAGCCCGAAATGCGTAATTTCGTTTTCTTGAAGTTGATGGATCCTGGCAGGATCGCCAAAATGTCACGTAAAAGAAACTCTCGTGATGAAAAAAAAACTTCATTTCTCGCACCTGACGAAGATCCCGGGCTGATGGTCATAACGTCGGGTTCCTCCGATCCTCTCCGAGACGTCCCGGTTCGCGTGTCTCCTTCGCCATACGCATGAACGCGTCCGGGGTCCTGGCGGCCCAGCCCCGGACGGCCACGGTTGCTCAATGACGACGCAGCGGGGCCCGCTTTACAACCCGCAGCTGCGCCGGTGCTGGGGTATCCCTCCCCTGCACCGTAAACGATTTTCTGATTCGTTTTGCTGTCCATTGTTTATTACAAGTATCGCCGAGGTCGTCAACAAGGGTTTCCATCCTGGTGCCACTCACTCTATCGCGCCCTACCCCGGTCAAGACCTGTGCAGGGTGACGGGGAGCCCCACAAGAAGGCGAGATGACTGGTCTTGGCAGATGTGGGCCCGCCAACTTCTCCGAAGTTCTCCGCACCGGATCGGCGACTGGTGGGTGCCAAAGGCGCCGACCAGCCACCACCCGGCTGTAGGAGAATATCAGATTCATCGGGGTTTTCCAGGGCGTGGTCCTACGCCCTGAGAACCCGTACCCGCCTCGTGCTCCCCGTCACGAGTTTGCTAACTTTTAGGTGCTGAGAAGATGTAAATGTAATGGTTCAATAAGGCATCTATTATGGATTCGGTCCATTGTGTCTTGAGAGGTATTAATATCAGGTATTTGGTCAAATCATCATGAATAGAGAGTATATATTGGTTTCCTCGTTTAGTTTTCGGCATGGGACCAATTATGTCCATTGCTACCTTTTCGTTTGGTTCAATGGGATTTGAGGTATTACAGGAATTTCTATCGCGCGGATTCTGACATGTTTCTGTTTTTGACATGCTACACAATTTTTTATAAATTCCTCTACTTTTGAGAACAAATGCGAGATTTTAAATCGTTCTTTATTCGTTTTTGCGTAAGTTTTCTGTATACCTAAGTGTCCTGAAGCGTCGTTATGGTTTTCTTTTATAATCGCGTCATCTTGTTCGTCTGTTAGAATTTGAATCGGGTCGTATGCAAAGGTTATTTCTTCTATTTTGTCGTTAACATACATCAAAAATGTTTTCATTCGTGCCTTTTCGATTTCATCGAAGCTTTTGTCTCCTATGCCTAACTTTTTATGTTTTGTAGCTGATTCTATGATCTTCTTTAACCATTGCTCTTTGCCGTAGGGTCCTAAAGTTTCTTTTGTTATTTGGAAGAAGGATTTTTCGTTGGGGACTATCTTTAGTCGTTAGGAAGTGTGTCGGCGTCTTATTCCCATTTGTTATACTCGTCAAGGAGATTGTATTCAGTCGTCAAATTGTTAATAGTTTGTCTCGAAAGTGAGTCAGCAGCCGTATTATCTTTTCCTTTGTGGTATTGTATTTCGTACTCGTATTCTTCTAGCTTTAATCTCCATCTAAGTAGTCGTGATGAGGGGTCTTTACAGTTTTTAAGCCAAGTTAAAGCTTGATGATCGGTTCTTATGAGAAGATGTCTTCCTAGCAAATATTGTCTCAAACGTTTTACTGTCCATACGATTGCAAGGAGTTTCTTTTTCAGTGGTTTCGGGAGGATTTAGTGTTCTGGAAATGTAACAACAAGGATGGTCGTTTTGTGAAAGAACAGCGCCTATTCCTTCGTTAGAAGCGTCGGTTGTTAATGTAAATGTTTCGTTAAAGTTGGGATATATCAATACTGGGGCTTTGCATAATGCGTCTTTGAGAGTTTGAAAGCTGTCTTGTTGTTTATCCAATGAAAGGGCGTGTCTTTCTTTGTCAGATCGGTTAGAGGTTTCGCTATCTTTGAAAAATTACGTATGAATTTTCTATAATATCTTGCTAGTCCTAAGAATGATTTTACGTCGGTTGGGTTTTTTGGGAATTTTGAATT
Source organism: Bombus balteatus (assembly GCA_019201815.1). Lineage (NCBI taxonomy): Eukaryota > Metazoa > Arthropoda > Insecta > Hymenoptera > Apidae > Bombus > Bombus balteatus. The sequence goes on along the minus strand of JAFJHM010000064.1, from coordinate 49,049 downwards.
CTTTGACTGCTTCTATCTTTTTCGGGTTTGGGTTTATTCCTTCGTGTGTGATAATGTATCCAAAGAATTCTAATTCTGGTTTTAAAAATTTACATTTGTCTGGTTGAATCTTTAGTCCTAATTCTCTTAATCTCTGTAATACAATTGCAAGGTTGTTGTTATGTTGTTGAATCGTATTTCCGAATATTATGATGTCGTCTAAATAAACGAAGCGATATTTATTTAATAAACCACGAAGTGCTGTGTCCATTATGCGTTGGAATGTAGCTGGGGCGTTTTTAATCCAAATGGCATTCGATTGTATTGAAAGTGTCCCTGAAGCGTACTAAAAGCTGTATATTTCTTTGATGTTACGTCCATTGGTATTTGATGAAAGCCAGAAGAGAGGTCTAGTGCGGAAAAGAATTTCGCGTTTCCTAATTGTGAGAGTATATCGTCAATGTTTGGCAAAGGGCACGCGTCTTGATCAGTTAATTCGTTTAATTTACGGAAATCTATCACTATGCGCCATTTTTGTTTTCCGGGGACGTCCGATTTCTTGGGGACTACCCATAATGGACTTTTGTAGGGTGAATCTGATTCTTCGATTATGTATTTGTTTAACATTTCTTTGATTTGTTTTTCGATTTCTAATTTGTGTGCCTCGGGCGGTCTGTAAGATTTTGTGTTTATGATTTTGTTTTCTTTCAACGTGATGATGTGTTTTGTTAAATCGGCGCATGGTAAAGTGTCTGTGTCTAAGTTGAATACGTCAATGTAGTGTAAGAGGATTTTTTCGATAGGAATGCGGAAATTGTTTTCAATATGGCTCGTTTTAATTACGTTTTTGAATTTTTGAATTTGTTCGAGATCAACTTCATTAGAGAGTTCATTAGAAATTGGTATTTGTTGCTCACCAGTATTGCAGAAGCATACTTGCGTTGGTCTCTTGTCCAGATAAATTGTTTCGACTCTGGTTTGCCCTGGAGAAATTAGTTGTGGTGGCTGAAATAAGAATACATGATCGTTGAGTTGGATTTGGTCGTTTGTAATTTTGTATTGATAGTTTTCTAGCATTGGTAACCCTATGATTCCGTCTTCAATTAGTGGGAAGTCTTCAGGTACTATGTAGAATTTGTTTCTTTTGTCACAGATTCTAAGGTAAACGTATTCGTCTGTCTCGTATTTGTCATTGCCCATAAAGAATGTTTTCTTGTCGTCTTTTAATGGAGTGGAAATGATTTTTGAGCGTTTGACTATGTTTATTCCGGCACCAGTGTGTACTAAATATCGCTTTAGTCCAAGTTTTGATCCGATGGTAATTGTGAGGAGTCTTCCAGTGATGGCGTTAATTCGTATTGTTGGTTTTCTTCCATTTCTTCCTCGGAATTCATATTCTCTTCGTCCGTCATTATATGGTAATTTCTCGGAGGCGGTAAGTTTCTTTGTCTGGCTGGTTGAAAATTTCGCTGTTGGTTACAAGCGTTGGATAAATGTCCCGTTTGATTACATTTGAAACATTTGGACGGTAGTCGTTCCATTATCGCTTTTCTTTCCGTAGGTGGATTTATTGGCTTTGATTGTGCGGTGCTGCCAAGCGTGATATTTCTTCCTGTATTGGGTGTTCCTTGGAATTGGGCGTTGGCTCTCGCAATTGGTTGATTCATTGTTCTTCCTCTTACTATGTTCTTGTTGCGTTCGATTTCCCCTATAAATAACTCTGCCTCGAAAACTGTATCTTGTGCTTCTTGGATATTCTTCGGTCTTGCAGCCGATGTGCGTATTTTTATTTCGGGTTTCAAATTTAGAATAAAGACTTTGGTGGCTCGTTCAGTTTCAAGATCTATAGCAACTGCTCGACGTATTGGATCGCGAATTTCGTGTTGGAATGCGTATATCAGTTCGTTGAGGTTGTGTCGGAACCTCTTCACATAACTGTGTACCGATTCGTTAAAGTTTCGTCGCGTACGTTGCAGTTTATCACGAGCTCCATTAGATGTAATACTCACGGATACAAATTTTCTGAGGTTTTCAAACAGGTCTTCGTAATTCTCGATTTCAATGTGGCGGATACTGCGTTCTGCTTCTCCAATGATTCTTTGTGTTAAAATTAGGCGTAATAATGCGCGTTTTTCTCGACATTTGGCTCGAGCTTCTCTTACCCGTTTAATGAAGCCTTCTACTCCTATATCGTCTTGTCCGTTTCGTTAGGTTTTATTTCGGTCTTTTTAGGAACAGGTGGTCGCTTTTTCTGAATAGTACTGGTACTAGCGTCTTCAATTATAATGGAGTTGAATTCAGATGTGGCAACTGACTGAATTCCTACTCGTAGTTCAGCGAGACTCTTACCTAAGAGTTCAATTTCTCAAACGCGTTGTTGACTTTCGTCGTGTATTAGTTTTGTGCAAGTTATTCAAAGCTAGTTTGTGTCTTTCGTTCTGTTTTTGCATAACTTCTAGTATGGCTCGAATATTTGGATCCACACCTGTAGCCGTAGAGCTAACAGAAGATGTGTCTTCTGATATTTTGCTCATGTCTTGTCCACAAGTGTATTTTTGTTTTCATATGCCATACCAATATATTCGGATTTTGTATCTACAATATATAAATCCCTTTTCCGATGAGCAGTAATAACGATTTCATCCTTTTCTCCAAATATTGTAGCCATTTTATTTGTAAATACAATCCTTTTTCCATTTGCTGTAACTTTTGATACTGAGATGAAATTTGCTTTTAATTCTGATACGTATAATGCATTTTCCAATCGAAACTTCTCGAGTTTGTTTTTTATATAACTAAATAATATTGCAGTACCTGTACCTTTGATTTCAGCTAATTTGTCATTCGCTAATTTTACCTTTTGATTTTTGATGGTTCTATGGATTCAAAACAGTTTATGTCACAGCACATATGTGACGTAGCGCCGCTGTCAATGCATCATTCCATCGGTAGTTCCATGTTTATATTCAATGAAACATCAGTAATAATACTATTAGCTTGATTATCTTCATCCTGAATATTGGAAGCATATAAGCATTGTCCAGTTTTGGGTATTTCAAGAACTTGTGCTAACTGAGCTTTATGATCATCGTTTTTCTTCTTCAAACATTGATTTGCTTTATGATCACGTTTGCGATATTAAAAACATTCGGTGTGTTTTACTTTATTAGTTTTAATAAATCCATTTTTATTTGAAGAATTTTTATTTTTATCATACCTTTTGTGTTTATTCGCATCTTCCACTTGTAGAGCTTCTTGGTGATCATTCACAGCATTTGAATTATGACGAGAATTAGTTTCTTCTATAATAATTTTATCTTAAGCGCATCTGGGGTAGGTAATTGGTCCCGCGATTCGATTGCACATCTAAAATTTTCATATGTATTCGGGATGCTATATAATAATAGAATTGAGAATAAATCAGCAGCGATTGCAATATCCATTTCTTTTAATTTATCCACGTAACTGAAAAAATTATTTAAGTGATCGGACATATTTTCACTACCAAACATTTTTTGTGAATAATAATTGCTTTAGGAGCGTTACCTTTCTTGCAGGTTCTTTGGATTCGTAAACCTCCTTTAATTTATTCTATAATTCATGTGAAGTTTTGCAATGCATCACATGACATAGCGCACTCGAATTCATGGTAAGAATAATATCGGCTCCGACTTTACCATCTTTTTTATTCCGTAAAAAGGCTTCATCCGCTGCTTCACGTTTAATTAATGAACCATTTTGTTGTCCATTCTGAGTTCCAATTCCATTTTGAATTTCCTGAATGCCATCCATAGTGAGTAGTTGGAGTTATTGGTTATATGGAGACATTTGGCAATCATCTTACCCGAAGGATGGAGTTTGCGTATGGCGAGCCCCGGGACACAAACCGTTGGAATGTTTACTGTCGAGTATCGCCACAACTATTTCTTTTAAGGAGAGCTATAGAATTACTCCATGCCTTTGTTAGGCAAAACGTTCATCCCTTGACCGCGGCTACGTTCAGCGACTGGCTGTCGCATCGAGCCCAAGCTCACTATCATAAATCTCAAACAATTAAAATTGGACTAAACGACGACATTTGTTTAATTACCGCTACGTTAGAATCTAGATTACAGTATTGAGGAGTTTTCCCGAAGTTCCAAAGGGAAGGCTTGGGTGTCCTTTCATCTCCGACATATATATATATATATATATATATGTCGGGGAGACGTTAAGATTTGATCTAGGGTTGTGGGCGCGAAACGAATCTACACTCAGATTAGATGTTGTCGTTATGCAATAGAGGAGATATTCGCTAGTGCAGGTATGATTATCACAGAATCTGTCAAGTAAACGCGATAATCAGATATTCGAGAAGCTAATGACAATGATCTTAGGTCCCATAACGAATCCGCGGCCAACGGGATGATAGAGACACGTTCTCGCAAAGTTCAAGTCCGACCGATCGTAAAGATAGTATTCTTTCCGTCAATGAATTCGCACAAGAGAATGAATCTCTGTCTCGGTGATGCCACCGAGGAAAACTATATGGGGTGTGTCTAAGGACACGAGATCATCGGATTCGTGGAGAAAAGTCTTCGCTCGGAAAGTGAGGGAAATTGACGTTACTGTTAATTGGTCAATTTCCATGTCGATGGTTAGGGAAGGGTGCTAGCCGCCCTTAAGAGAAAGTTGCTAGTGGGGAGCGTCGTTCATGAGAGAAATAGATTTCTCCTAACTTCCCATATTTGGAACAAAGACTGTTTGTCCGTCTGAAGGACTTTAGTTAAATAAATCTTAAGATTTATAGCGGGTCCTCAGGCTAGCTGAACTTGTACTGTGGAGACGCATCGACATCTGGTAATCATCTTACTCGAAGAATAGAGTCTGCGTGTGGCGAGCTACGGGACAGAGACCGTTAGGATGTTTACTGTCAAATGTCGCTACAACTATTTCCTTTTTCTAAGAAGAGCTCTAGAGTTACTTTCATGCCTTTGTTAGACGGAACGTTCATCCCTTGACCGCGGCTACGTTCGGCGACTGGTTGTCGCCTCGAGCCCAAGCTCACTATCATAAATCTCAAACAATTAAAATTGGACTAAACGACGACATTTGTTTAATTACCGCTACGTTAGAATCTAGATTACAGTATTGAGGAGTTTTCCCGGAGTTCCAAAGGGAAGGCTCCGGTGTCTTTCCATCTCCGACACGGCCATCCTGACTATCACACGTCCTCGTGTGTAACTAAAATATTGAGTTTTCTAACATTAGACTCGATACAACTAATATTGTCTACAATTTAACTTAATGTCCAAATAAGGCAAGGGTCCAGTGCAACAACAAAGTTTTGTTCGGAGGTTTGACAACAAGAGAAATAAGAGAGAACAAGAATTAGTAACGTTGTAATTTTGTATTCAAACTGCTAGTTGTATCCCGTTGGTTATCAGTCGGAGCGTAACGACATGATGGACCGTTCTCGATTTCGCACCCCACTGGATCTCGTTTTTCTAGATCGTATGAGCCCATAGAGCTTTGTTCCACGGTCTCGCAAGCTTTTACCGTACTGTCGCCCCGAGAAGCACGTGAGACTACACGGACTCGGAAGCCTTTACTGTATTATCGCCCCGAGAAGCACGTGAGACTACACGGACTCGCAAGCCTTTACTGTACTATCGCCCCGAAGAGCACGTGGGTCTGCTCTGCCAGGTGTTATGGCATAGTGCTACGGATCTTCCGAGATCGGGGTACTCATATCGTCGTGGTCACTGTTATTGCCGTCACTACAGACGTCCAACTCAGCGGGAATGCAACTATCGGGCATTTTCCTCAACCTATCATGACTGTACTTGTATGATCGTTTGCCGTCTAGTGTTTTTCAAAAATATACCTATCTCCTTCTAAAATCTCTGCTATTACGAATGGACCCTTAAACTTTGGATCTAACTTCGTTTGGTTTCTTTCCTCATTCTTGCGTAATACAAAATCACCGATCTTAAATCTAACCACTTTCGCTTTGGTTTCGTCGAATCTCTCTTTATCGTACTTGGCGCTAATTGCTATATTTTTTCTGCCTGTCGTCTTACATCGGAGATGTCTATTTCCCCTTTCTTCCACGTTATCGGGTAGCAACAGGTCGTACGGTCTCGCCGTCCTACCGATTAGTAGTTCCAATGGACTCGCTTTAGTCACGCGGTTGATGGGTACAATTCAAGGCCAACTGTATTTCCCCGATCGCGTCCTGCCACGACCGCCCGGTTGTTTCTATCGTTGCGAACGTATTCTTTAGCGTTCCCATTACACGCTCTTTCTGCCCATTAGCTCTACTAGCACCGGTCGCCATCAAGTGAATTTTAATTTGTCTACTTTCACAGAAACCCTGAAATTCTTTATCCGTAAAACATCTTCTTTGATCTGCTATTATCCGGCAGGGACTGTCGAATAAAAATATAGCGGACTTAAGTGCTTTGATAGTGTTAAGGGAATCTATCTTACGGTTATGCTGCAGGTATACAAATTTCGTGAAAGCATCGATCAAAACAATGACGTATTCTTTAGCGTCGTTTTTGCCGCTTAGCTTGCCCGTTATGTCCGTGTGCACTGTATGCCAAGGTATGCTGGTCTTAGGTATAGGATGTAGTTCGGCTTGTATTTTACCTGAACTTGCCTTCGAAACTCGACAAGCATGACAGTTCTCTACGAATCTGCGAACCTACTTCGCCATCCCTTCGAACAAGTAATACTCGTACAGTTTCTCAAGCGTTTTATCCCAACCTAAGTGCATAATTGACTGGTGTACATGGTTAATAACGGACCATCTAAAACCTCTTGGAACAATAGGTAAACAGAGAGTCCTGCCTTTCCTCCGTATCCTACGGTAAAGGGTACCGGACCGAAATTCGTACGTATTCGCGGTGTCTTCCGCGAGCTCGTCGCTTTGCAACTTTTCGACGATTTCCGAAATTTGAAAGTCACGACGTTGTTCTGCTAATAGCCCGTCTTCGGAGATCTCGGCCCGATTAATCTCTTTCTCTACGATTTTGTTGATCATACGGCGATTCAAATCTACGGGGTCTCGCGAAAAGAAATCTACGTGGGCCATTCGTTTACCCTCTGGATGCATGATGTCAAAATCAAATGTTTGCAAATAGGCCCACCACCTATAAACCTGGTCGTTTAAATTTACTTTGTTGCTGGAGGCGTTCAAAGAATTACAGTCGGCAACAACTAGGAATGTCCGCCCATGTAAATAGTGTCGGAAATGCTTGACGTCGCTTACTACTGCTAATGTCTCCAGTTCGTTACGAATGATATCTGGATTCCGCGGGACTGGTCCTTTTACTGTAATATTCAGTGACTCTATTTTTACCTTCAACCTTATGCATTAAGATGGCCCCATATCCCTCGGAACTAGCGTCGGTATGTAATTCTATCGGATAATTGGGGTCAAATATCATTAACACCGGCGCGTCGGTTAGAATGGAAATTACTTTTTGCCTTATTTTTTTGTGCCTTTCCGCCCAAGTTATGTGCTTGCTACCAGAGGTAAGTGCATACAAGGGTCTCATCACTTGTGGGAATTTAGGGACGAATTTTCGGAAGTAAGAGGCCAAACCTATAAACGCCTAAGCTGTGTTATAGTGCAGGTAGAGAATTTAGAGTTTATTTTCCCGTTTGGACGGACTTCCCGTTACACATTACATATCCCAAATAGAGTATCGATGTTTTTAGAAACGAACATTTAGAAAAGTTGAACGAGAAACCCGGCGCTTGCGAGGATATTTAACACAATGTCCAATCTTCCTAAGACTTGATCTATTGAATCGGCAGTAATTAGGACATCATCTAAATAGACAACAACGTACGAATGAGCGAGGTCGCCTAAGTCTTTGAGAATGGCTCTCCGAAAATAACGGATGGTGCATTTTTTTCAGTCTAAACGGCATCGTTATGTACTCGTATTGTCCGTCGGGAGTGACGAACGCTGTATATTCCGTCGAATTAGGATAAACGGGAATTTGGTGAAACCCGCTGACTATGTCCAAGTGAATAAAGTATCTCGCCTTTTGCAATCTCACGATTTGATCCGCGATACGGGTAGGGGATACCGATCCGCGACCGTATTTTTATTAATCACTCGAAAATCGACGCACAGTCTATTCGAACCTTGCCTTTTCTTTAGGAGTAGCATAGGGCTTGCGAACGGTGAACTACTAGGTCTTATGATCTTTGCCCTAATTAGTTCGCTGATTCTTTCACGTACTATCCTGCGCTCTTCCTCGTTAAGTCTATAAGAACTTCTTCGTATGGTAATGTTAGGATCAATTAATTGTATTTCTAGCTGGCCTGTATTTACGCGAGTACGTAGGAAATCCGCAACGGATGAATCTTTGAATTTTCGAGAGGAGGAATTAATCGACTTTTATCATTACCATGCACTTCGATGTCAATTTCATTGATATCGATCCCGTTTCAACGGTTTTATCACAGACATCAATTATTTTGCTTTACACATAGCGATGCTATTTCGTGTAATGTTACGTCAGAACCCTGACTTAAAATTTCACGACTAATCGCGATATCATATTTTAAATAACTATCAGCGGGGACATGAGAAATTATCTTCAATATAAAATCATTAATACACACAATAGACAAAATGGAAGGTGTACGTTTACTACAGATATTTCCTACTTTTCGCATTACTACGTCAATAGTTCTTTTCCCGAGAATCACGAGGCTACAGATTCTTTAATTAGCGAACACTCGGCTTCAGAATCGGAGTAAAATGGAAACGACTCACCCAGATGACTTGGTCTACCAGTTGACGCTTCCACTGCGTAGAAGTCGACTCGACGTTTGTTATTGAAATTATAGTTTCCATTCAGGGCACTGTTTCGTAAAAGATTTCCGTCCGTAATCAGATTGATAGCTGCGCCCATGCAGCGAGGTCGGAGCACGTGATTTTAAGGGTTAAAACGTGATAACGAAAAGCTGTCCGGTTTCGCACTCGATTTTTGCACTAGCGATTGAATTAACTCGCGCACGATGGTCGTAAGCTCTAGCACTGTTAAAATCGGTACTGATCCCACTTCTGATGTCGGGGAGACGTTAAGATTTGATCTGGGGTTGTGGGCGCGAAACGAATCTACACTCAGATTAGATGTGGTCATTATGCAATAGAGGAGATATTCGCTAGTGCAGGTATGATTATCACAGAATCTGACAAGTAGACGCGATAAACAGATATTCGAGGAACTAATGACAATGATCTTAGGTTCCATAACGAATCCGCGGCCAACGGGATGATAGAGATACGTTCTCGCAAAGTTCAAGTCCGACCGATCGTAAAGATAGTATTCTTTCCGTCAATGAATTCGCACAAGAGAATGAATCTCAGTCTCGGTGATGCCACCGAGGAAAACTATATGGGGTGTGTCTAAGGACACGCGGTCATCGGATTCGTGGAGAAAAGTCTTCGCTCGGAAAGTGAGGGAAATTGACGTTACTGTTAATTGGTCAATTTCCATGTCGATGGTTAGGGGAAGGGTGCTAGCCGCCCTTAGGAGAAAGTTGCTAGTGGGGGAGCATCGTTCATGAGAGAAAAAACAGATTTCTCTAACTTCCCATGGTTGGAACAAAGACTGTTTATCCGTTTGAAGGATTTTACTCTTAATTTTTCTTTGTGTTTGTTCTTGGGGTTCTGGGTTTTCAGACGGACCAACAACATCTATTATACTTCTTGTTCTTATAAATTTTGAGTGTGGGGTGTGGCAAAACCACAAACCACAACCAGGTAACTTTTCAATTATTTTATAATTCTTTTATTTCTTTTTTTTTTTTTTTTTTGTTTTTGTTTGTTTTTTTTTTTTTTTTATTTTGTTCGTTGTTCCGTTCACGGGCGTTGCTCCCTGGGGCGGTTTGTGGTTTGGGGGCACCCTTCCATCTTTTTTCTATAATAAATATAATTTCACATTAACAACAACATTTTATTTTGTTTCATTTTATTTTCTTTTTTTTTTTATTTTTTTTTTTTTTTTTTTTTCGATTTAATAGGAGGGGCCGGGGGGTGTCTTTTCTTCCCCTTTTTTTATATTTTTTTTTTTGTATCCCCACCCGTTTTTTTTTAAAAAAAACCCCAATTATTTTAAAAAAAAAGACACGGTCCCCTCTTGTGGTGGGGTCATCTTTTTAACGAAAGGGGATTTTTTCCCTCCCGTTTATGTGTTTCCTCGCGATCGCGTCTCCCCGCGACTGGTCGAAACGTATGGTCCTTCGAGCCGGATCCTAGTGGCACAGTGGATAGTCCTGGCACGCAACCGGTCGAACATATGGTCCTTCGAGCCGGATTCCATACCAGTGAAGAGTGCACGCACGAGTGATTATACAGTGCCACGTGAATCCAACGACTTTAACCACACCACCAAACGAGCGGCCAACGCGAAGGAACGTCTTCCTCGCTGAGCACATACGCCACTCCACGCCGACCAGCAACGAGTAACAACCGAGTCCCAGATCAACGTCCATTTGATCAAGGTGAGATCGTTCTTGCTCCTATAATCAAACATGGCTCACGCTGAATCGATCAGCACATTGCGGCGGAGACGAAGCGCCTTAGCCAGCCGATTTGCAACCATGAAGCGTCAACTCGACGAATATGAAGAGGCTGGGCAGGTAAACAAAAACTTCTTAGTATCTTGCCGCAAAACATTCGACGAGAATTGGAGGAAGATAAGCGCGGTTCAAGACGAGTTAGAAGCGTTAGATGAGGGGGAAGTTGCTCGTACAGCCTCTATATCGCAAGAGCATCAGGAGACTGACATACGGCTTCTAGATCTCTTTGACCAAATACCAGCAATAACCTCCTCGACAACAAAAACATGCGATTCATGCGTGAAACCAGAGCCGACATCATTAAAACTGCCAGAAATTCAATTACCCACTTTCGACGGTAAGATAGAGCATTGGCATTCGTTTCACGACTCCTTCTCGTCCACTGTAGATCGAAACGAACGACTTACGCCCGTACAAAAGTTCCATTATCTCAAATCATCCTTGACCGGAGATGCCGCGCGAAGCATTGAATCCTTAGACGTCACGGATAAAAATTATTCGATCGCCATGGACATTCTCAAAGAAAGATTTGATTGCCACCGTCAAATCTGCATGCGCCATTGGGAGTTGATGCTCAACTATCCAAAAATATCCAAGGAGACACCAGAAGACATATACGATCTTCTCGAGACATTCAGGGCTCATCTTCAAGCTCTAGACAAACTCGGTGAACCAATAACGTCAAACGTAGTCCTTATTGGAATACTTACATCGAAGTTACCCTCAGCCATCATTCGCAAATGGCAGTGCACATTGCCTGTCAAAAAAATGCCGACATATCATAACTTAATAGACTTTCTAAAGTCACGGACAAACGGCGATAGGACAATTTCAAAAGCAACCGCGATAAAAAGGGAGTCCCACAAACAAGACCGTCAGCGACAACGCGTGCCGCGAAGCCTCGTATTCACCACAACGAACGAGAAGTTGGTGTGTCCGGCATGCCAAGGACCCCACAACCTACGACATTGCGAGGTCTTCAAAGCCAAATCAGCTACCAAGCGATTTGAAGTTGTAAAAAGAGCGTCACTCTGCACCAATTGCCTAGGCAGAGGACATACGCTCTCACAATGCTCCGCGAATTCGTGTCACACACGTGGACAACGGCATCATACCTCTTTACATAGAGACCACAAACACGTCAGTTCGCAAGTATCGTGCGTCCGATCGTCGAGCAATCGGTCATCAAGCAGTCGTTCATCGGGCAATCGATCGTCGAGCGGTCATTCATCAAGCGGTCGATCATCAAGCGGTCGGGCATCAAGCGGTCGGGCATCGGGCAGTCGATCGTCGAGCGGTCATTCATCGAGCGGTCGGTCATCAAGTGGTCGATCATCAAGCAGTCGGTCATCGGGCAGTCGATCGTCGAGCGGTCGGTCATCGGTAAGCCGTTCACCGGATAACCGATCCACTAACAACCGAATATCTCCTGGATCATCGATGCCGCGTTCGTCACATCGTTCGAGGCGCACAACCGAACCGTCGCGGAAATCCCCATCATCTACAAAGAGTCGGGAATCTCCTCGGCGTCATGAATCTCGGTCATCGCGAACCAAAGGCACCGGATCAGAATCAGCGTGACTCGGAGAAACGATGCCGGCAAAAGGGACCGACGCAACGTACACACCTCCAAACGCCCCACTGCATCATAATCTGTTGACCACAGCACAGATCGATGTTTTGAATAACAGGGCACAATCAATCCGAGCCAGAGCTTTGCTAGACACCGGGTCTAGTATGAACTTCATGACTGAAGAATTCGCAAAATCCCTCGGCATAAAGCAAAGGAGATGCGCGGTCCCAATCGGTGCCCTCGACAATTTGACCATCGTCGCGAAACGCCGCATCACGGCCACCCTAATTTCCACTGTCGGTACCTTTGAGCGGACATTGACATTCCTCGTAGTTCCGACTATATCAGGCTTAGTTCCAAGCGAACCTATCGATCGTTCGACACTTGAGATCCCCCGAAATCTCAAACTAGCCGACCCACGCTTTCACGTACCAGCCACGATCGATGTTCTGTTACGTTCTCGTTTACTTCTTTAATTGTATTAATCGCTAGTTTGATCGAGAAGGATAAAGGATAATAATACTCGAAATATATTTTGAATTTTGGAATAATAGGGTAGTTGCTGCCACCAGAAATAGTCCAAGGACTATTTCGAGAGAGAATTTGTTTATTGTTTTTTTTTATTATATATATGTACTTTTCCTTTCCGTCTATAGTGTCTAAGTCTGATGTCGTGTTGGTTTCTCTTTCGCTTTCAATGTTCGGTGTATTAATTGGGTAGCGTTAATTATTGCAATGCGACTGTTCGCACGTTCGCGGGGAGACGCGTTCTCGTTGAAGAGCGTCAACGGGAGTCGTAAATTCCCGTTACGATTAATTAATCGACACCACGAATCGTACGATCCCTTATTTCTTTTGGGATAATAAGGGTGGTTAAAATGAAATAACGCTGTAATTAACAGGTTATTATGTATTTCAACGACTAACAACTTCGGAGTTATACAAATGAATGTATAATTATTTTGACTACGAATGAGTATGATTTGAGACTCTATTCGTGTTCTCGCGTATGAAAATATAGTTTGTCGACTGATTATGTTCGACTGACTCGATATGATAGAGTGCCCGGTGGCTCGAAGTGATAAAGACTCGGTGATTCGATATGACTCGATTGCCAAAACGATACAGGTGATACAAGAATACAAGAATACCGTCGCTTCCTTATTCGCTGTATTTATATGCGTTGGAGTTGACAAGAGGGGTCGGGGTCTTTCTTCCGACGGTGTTCTCGAAAGATCCCGACGGTCGCTGAACTCTCGACCTTGTTTACTGTTTTGACTTTACCTGTAATCGGAGCGATGACATATGATCACGACAAAACAACGGATTAATTGTCTAATAATAACCGCCTAAGGTTGTCGGATCTGTGTTAATCCTATGTACAGGTAAACAAGGTTTTTTACTGTAGCGGGTCAAGGAACGGAAACCTTTGTAAAAAGTAGAGTCAAGTGCCGCTACAGTTTGGTTGAACGACCCTACCAGCGAAACGATTGGTAAACATAACAATAAAAAAGGAAGCGAATGTCATGAGTTCATGATACGAATATTGTAGGTGGGTCGCTGGCCGCGAGATATTGAAAGATGGCGTTCAGATGTCCCACGCGACGTAACATCCTCCCCCCGTTGAGAGGGCACCGATCAATTCAATGTGTGGGTTGGATGGGTGTGTGATCCACGTCCTTCGATGTCAGGGGTTGTGCGGATTCGGCTGGATCTGGTTGACATGGCAGGGGAACCAGTCTTTTGACGCTGCGGTCCAGGAGGCTCGATGATGTCTGCACCGTCGCTGTTCGTATTATGCCATCGGCTCCTGGATGGACCTTGACGGCTCGGCCCAGAGGCCACTGCATTGAGGGCACGTTGTCCTCTTTTAGTAGAACGATTGTACCTTCCTGTATGTTGTGTCCACCCTTGCTCCATTTGTTTCGATTAATCAACTCGTTCAGGTACTCTTTGTGCCAGCGATTCCAAAAATGTTGCTTGAGTTGTTGGATATGCTGCCATCTGGAGAGCCGGTTAGATGGTGTGTCTCTGAAAGATCGATCTCGCACACTCATTAACGCTTCGCCGATGAGGAAATGTCCCGGAGTGAGGACGAGGAGATCTTTAGGATCAGTGGAGATGGGTGTTAATGGTCGGGAGTTTAGAACTGCTTCGATCTCGATTATGAGGGTGTTGAATTGCTCGAAAGTAAGCAGTTCATTACCGACGACACGTTTAAAGTGATGTTTGAATGACTTCACCGCTGCCTCCCATAACCCACCGAAATGCGGGGAATGAGGGGGTATGAAGCGCCATTCGATTCGTCTGTCGGTTAGGAAAGTAGTTATTTTTTCGATGTGATCATCCGATTTTAATAACTCATGGAGCTCCCTTAGTTCGTTGTTTGCGCCGATAAAATTTGTGCCATTGTCAGAATGGATGGTCGAACAAAACCCTCGCCGAGCGATGAATCGACGAAGAGCGGCGATGAAGGCTTCGCTCGTGAGATCACCAACGAGTTCGATGTGAACCGCCTTGACTGCTAGGCATACGAATATTGCTACGTACACCTTGACCTGGCGGCGGTTATGTTCTCGTTTCTCCTTGATGTAGAATGGCCCACAATAGTCGACGCCGACGTTAGTGAATGGGCGAGATTCCGTCACTCGCGCTTCCGGCAAATTGCCCATTATGTAATCCACAGACGGTGGGCGAGCGCGGCAGCAACGGACGCAGCCCTTGATTGTACGCCAGACTTGACTTCGGCCGTCGACGGGCCAATAGCGTTGTCTCACTGCATATAACGTGGCCTGAGTTCCAGAATGCAGGTGGAGCTGATGTGCGTGTTCGATGATTCGTGTCGTAACGAATGACTTAGGCAATATTATGGGGTGTTTCTGTGCGAAAGTCATCGACGACTGACTGAGTCGTCCCCCCACTCGCAATATTCCTTCCTTATCTATAAACGGGTTGAGCCGCATGAGCTTCCCTCTTAACGCTGCGTTTCGATCATTCTGGAGTACGCTGATTTCTTCGAAGAAGTAGATGCTTTGCAATAACTTTATCAGTTTATCGTGCGCAATGTTTAAGTCGGTTGCAGTCAATGGTGTAGCTCGGTTCTGTTTTTGTTTCCAACGGAGACAACGAGCGATGATCCGTATCAATTTGGGCCACGATGAATACCTTTGCAACAAACTGTAATCGGCGGGAGCTGTGGATAAGGAAATGGCATTTTTTTGTTCTAACAATTCCATTTCTGGATTTAGTGCCCATGTCGGCCAATGGTTCTCCGACTGTTGAAGCCATTCAGGACCGTGCTGCCAAATGGTTGGACGTAGAAATTCTTCAGGTGTTTGGCTGCGCGAAATTAGATCCGCGGGATTGTCGTTGGTGGGAACATGGCGCCAATTGCGGCTGCTGGTTTGTCTTTGAATCTCGGCGACTCGGTTAGCGACAAATGTTTTCAATATGTGAGGTGATGTGTGGATCCAGTGGAGGACGATTGTGGAATCGGTCCAATATACTGTACGAGCTATTTCGTGCAATAAAGCCTTGTGAATAGTCGACATCAGGGACGTTAGAAGAAGGGCTCCGCTCAACTCGAGCCGTGGAATGGTCTGAGATTTGAGAGGGGCTACTTTTGATTTGGCGGTTAGGAGCTGTGTCCATACGAGACCGTCAGAGTTAATGGTTCGGAGATAGACACATGCTCCGTAGGCCTTTTCGCTGGCATCGCAAAATCCATGTAGTTCAATTTTCGAGACGGACTTGATTATGGTTTTGCGTGGAAATCTTACGTTATTTAACAATGGCAACTGCGCACAATACCTGCTCCATTCTGTGTGTAGGTCGGCCGGAAGCGATTCATCCCAATCGACCTTTAGTGTCCAGAGTCGTTGGAGCAACATCTTAGCTCGAACGATTACCGGTGCAAGTAGTCCCAGCGGATCGTAGATCTTGGCTATTTCGGAGCTGATTGTTCTTTTCGTGACTCGAGAGGTTGTTGAATTGATTTTGACGGAATATAAGATTGAATCGTCAGATGAATTCCAAACAACACCCAGAGTTTTGAAAGTTTGAGACTCACCGAGAAGAAGCTTGTCGTTGATATCTTCTTCGGGAAGGTCGTGGAGCAGTCTCCGATCGTTTGAAGCCCATTTCCTAATGTTTAAGCCGGCCAGTTTGAGTAATTGTGTGAGCTCCGTACGCATTGATCGTGCCTCGGCCCTTGTATCAACTCCTGTGAGAAGATCATCGACGTAAAAGTCTCGCTGTAAGACTGTCGCTGCTCGTGGATATCGATGTCCCTCGTCGTCCGCCAATTGCTTGAGACATCGGATAGCTAAATAAGGGGCCGCTGATAGCCCGAACGTCACTGTGTTAAGTTGATAGGTGTCAACTTCTCCTTTAGAATTACACCATAAAATCCTTTGGTACTTTCGATCCTCTGGACGCACAAGAAATTGTCTGTACATTTTCTCAATGTCGCCTGTAAGGACGTACTGATGGGAACGGAATCTTAAGAGAATACAAACTAGGTCCTCTTGTAATTTCGGTCCTGTATGGAGTCTGTCGTTCAATGAGACTCCGGTGGTCGTTGGTGCTGATCCGTCAAATACGACTCGGAGTTTTGTCGTTTGGCTGGACTCCTTCATCACGCCGTGGTGTGGCAAAAAATATCCGTCGTCTGTTAGATGTTCCGTCTTGATCCTCGTCATGTGCCCTAATTCCAAATACTCCTGCATGACGGCGTGATAATCGGCTTCGAATTTTTTATCTCGTCGGAACCGACGGAGGAGGGATGCGAGTCGCTTCGTCGCCATGTCCTTAGAGGATCCAAGCGAAGGAGTTGCTTCGTTGAATGGGAGAGCGACCATGTATCGCCCTTCACTGGTGCGTTGGACATGACTTTGGAAGTGCTCTTCGCATTGTCGTTTCGCCTCTGAAACGTGTGACGTGGGCGGTCCTTCGTCGATTTCCCAAAAACGAGCGAGGTCCGCTTGTAGAGCCGTCGTGGAGGCGAGAAATGTGTGCGCTGATGATAGTGAGAGTGGGCTCCCCCCGATGACCCATCCGAATCGCGTTTTTTGTAGGCGCAGATCGGGTCCGTTTGAATGACTGACATTAAGTTGACCGACGCATAGTGATGCTAGAGTTGGTCCGGAGCTTATTAGGATGTCGATCGGAGCAGGTCTATGGAAACTTGGATCGGCTAGTTTTAGATTACTGGGTATTTGTATTGTTGAGCGATGTACTGGTTGATCTGGGACCCAGGCCGATATGGTTGGGATAATGAGGAACGTCAGTTTACGTTCATATGTCCCGTCTATTGATGTGATCGTGGTCATGATATAGCGTTTCGATGTCGTCGACAGAGTGTTGAGGGCTCCGATTGGGACCGAACATTTCCGTTGCTTAAGTTCCAATGTTTTGGCGAGTTTTTCGGTGATAAAGTTCATGCTAGAGCCGGTGTCTAGCAGAGCTCTACAACGGAATGGTTGATTTTGATTATTTAGGATTTTCACCTGTGCCGTGGTTAACAGATCATGATGCAATGGTTCCGCGGGAAGCGCGGTCAGTGAGTCAGTCTTATGTGATTCGGACCCGAATAACGTCGTTTGCGGCAGTCATTGTTTTTTTTTGTCTTGATGGGCTGGAGGAAGAATTTGCGTCGGTTATTTTCGTTCGCGATGGCCGAGATTCGCGTTTAGGAGACGTTCGGGGAGACGAGTAGGGAGACGATCTGGGCGACGTTCTGGGCGACGTCTCGGATCGTCTTGAACGATGTGACGACCGCGGTGTTGGTGAACCGGGTGGAGATCGCCCGCTTGATGATCGGTTGCTTGATGATCGACCTCTTGATGAATGACCGCTCGAAGATCGACTGCCCGATGACCGACTGCTTGATGACCGACCGCTCGACGACCGATTGCTCGACGATCGGACGCTCGATACTCGCGAACTGACGTGTTTTTTATCTCTATGTAGAGCGGTATGATGCCGTTGTCCACATACGTGACACGAACCCGCGGGACAGTAGGTGAGCGAATGTCCTCTGCCTAAACAATTGATGCAGAGTGATGCTCTTTTTACTATTTCGAAGCGCTTGGTTGCCGACTTGGTTTTGAAGACCTTACAGTGTCGTATGTTGTGGGGTCCTTGGCATGCCGGACACACCAACTTCTCGTTCGTTGCGGTGAATGTATGTCCTCGCGGTGAAGATTGTTGGTGACGAGGATGTTTATGTGATGGCATTTTTGTTTCTTTTGGTTCGTGTACGATGTCATGACCGTTTGTCCTTTTTTGAAGGAATTCCATCAAATGCGTGTAGGAGGGCATTCTTTTGTCAGGCAACGTGTGCAGCCACTTGCGCATGGTGGACGGAGGTAACTTCCATGAGAATAGTTCGATTATCATGGCGTTGGAGGTGAGAGGCTCGCCAAGTTTTTCTAGCGCTGTGAGATTCGCCTTTATTGTTTCGAGGAGATCCTCTACGGCCTCTGGGGTTTCTTTCTTGATTTTGGGATATTGAAGCATTAATTGTAAATGTCGCATGCAGACTCGACGGTGGCAATCGAATTTCTCTTTCAATATGTCGAGAGCGATTGAGTAATTGTCTTCGGTGATCTCTAAAGACTGAATGCTTCGCGCGGCCCTTCCAGTTACTGATGCTCGAAGATAGTGGAATTTTTGAACCGCTGTTAATTTTTCATTACGATCGATGGTAGAGGAAAATGTATTGTAGAAATACTCCCATGCTTCTATTGTGCCGTCAAACCTAGGTAGATTAATCTCTGGTAGTTTAAGCTGCGTCGATTCGGTACTAGCGTGTGATTCACTAATTGTCGGTTTCGGCGACGGTGATGGGCGTGCGATATTTTGAATGTGTCTGATCCGCGCGTATATATCGTTATAGTGATCCCTGATTTCGAAACCGCGCGTTTGTTCCTCCGGGTTTAATATTTCAATCTCGAGTTGGATGGCTTCGAATTGCTGCACTACCTCGGCCAATTGTTTCTCGTAGTCTGTTACTTGGTCGATTTCATGACTATCGGAGCGTTCGTAATCATCTAATTTCTTGGCGAGATACGTGAATCGACCGCTGCAATAGCCTCGTTTTCGGCGCAAGATGCTGATTTCGTCTCCGCTTGTCATTTTTATAACGGAGCGTGGTTTGTATATGTGAGGAACGAGCTTACCTTGTAATGGAGTGGACTATGGTCCGGATATCGGTTGCTGCTCGTTGCTGGACGGCGTGGAGTCGCGTATGTGCTCAGCGAGGAAGACGTTCCTTCGCGTTGGCCGCTTTGCGTTTGCCGCTCGTTTGATGGTGTGGTTGAAGTCGTTGGATTGTTTGATTCACGTGACACTGTGTGGTCACTCGTGCGTACCTTCTTCACTGGCACGTTATCCGGCTCGAAGGACCAAAAATGTTCGCACGTTCGCGGGGAGACGCGATCTCGTAGAAGAGCGTCAACGGGAGTCGTAAATTCCCGTTACGATTAATTAATCGACACCACGAATCGTACGATCCCTTATTTCTTTTGGGATAATAAGGGTGGTTAAAATGAAATAACACTGTAATTAACAGGTTATTATGTATTTCAACGACTAACAACTTCGGTGTTATACAAATGAATGTATAATTATTTTGACTACGAATGAGTATGATTTGAGACTCTATTCGTGTTCTCGCGTATGAAAATATAGTTTGTCGACTGACTATGTTCGACTGACTCGATATGATAGAGTGCCCGGTGGCTCGAAGTGATAAAGACTCGGTGATTCGATATGACTCGATTGCCAAAACGATACAGGTGATACAAGAATACAAGAATACCGTCGCTTCCTTATTCGCTGTATTTATATGCGTTGGAGTTGACAAGAGGGGTCGGGGTCTTTCTTCCGACGGTGTTCTCGAAAGATCCCGAAGGTCGCTGAACTCTCGACCTTGTTTACTGTTTTGACTTTACCTGTAATCGGTGCGATGACATATGATCACGACAAAACAACGGATTAATTGTCTAATAATAACCGCCTAAGATTGTCGGATCTGTGTTAATCCTATCTACAGGTAAACAAGGTTTTTTACTGTAGCGGGTCAAGGAACGGAAACCTTTGTAAAAAGTAGAGTCAAGTGCCGCTACAGTTTGGTTGAACGACCCGACCAGCGAAACGATTGGTAAACATAACAATAAAAAAGGAAGCGAATGTCATGAGTTCATGATACGAATATTGTAGGTGGGTCGCTGGCCGCGAGATATTGAAAGATGGCGTTCAGATGTCCCACGCGACGTAACAGCGACTGGTAAATAATTTCCACTTTTTCGGCTAACCTGCTATGGGCAGGAGTACTAGCGCGGGAGAGGATTAACGTTATTTTGAAATAATGGTTAGGCTATGATAAACAAGATTTACTCAATTTAATTGAATTACAATATCGCTAGGAGTCTCGCCCAAAGATGAGCAACGTCTGCTAACAGTGGGACGAGAAGAACGAAAACCCGCAAACGTTTCCAATGTTTGAAAACACCGTAATCAACACTACGTTAGATCACTGGTTTATACAGCGAACGGTCGTTATGATTTCAATGTCTCGGGTATTCCTTCGCGTTAATTATGTTTTGATATTTTATTCTTCGATTGGATTGTTGACGAATGATTTTGCTTTGATGTCGAATCTCGTACGACGCCGAAATTAACGGAGAAGAAATGATGCAGAATCGAAACTCTCGCCTTGCTTGTATATGTTAGGGCGATAAATTCTTGAATTCTAGCTCGTCGTTGTCTCGCTTTACAATTTATTTAAACTCTACAATTTCAACAATTATTATATCTGTCTAATTGGTTAACAATTGACTCGCGGCTAACGACAATGTTTGAATTGTCGGATTCGCACGCCTAGGGTTACACCCCTTGTTGGTAACTTTAACTGCGGACTCGCGTATCGGAACTTTGACTAAATTTTAATTATTAGCGGATTGACAATAGCAGACTCACCCAGTGTACCGGTTTCGTCGACTAACAACAATTAACTAAAAATCGCTTTGCGCTAGGATGGTAAGCATATTTATAGATCAATTTGTCCTTGACAAATAACAACCACAATATGGCAAATTATTGACAATAACACCACGTAACGATTTATTCAAAAGGGACTCGGGGTGGGGTTGTCTAAGTTTTCACATTACTGTGTGCTCGATTCGTTACTTATGCTATTTACATATTGTTAGTTTTGTTCGGCACGTGCGGAGCGCGGGACGTAACAGTTCTATTAAACTCCGGTACAACACTCGCGACCATGTGTATTGGACAAATAAACCTATCACAGCCAGACGAGCCTGACCTGCGTCTGCAAAAAACGCGATTAGGTTGGGTCATCGGGGGGAGTCCTACTTCGCAAGCCGCCACCAATACCTTCCATGCAACCACGACAGATATACACGCGGATCTCGCCCGCTTTTGGGAACTCGACGAGGGACCACCCACCATACATCTATCGGAATCGGAATTGCAATGTGAGGAGCATTTCCGCAACCATGTACGACGCAATCAGGAAGGGCGATACATCGTCGCCCTGCCATTCAACGAGACGCGTCCTTCACTAGGGTCATCAAAAGCCACCGCGATGAGCAGGCTCGCATCTCTGCACCGCCGATTCCAACGCGATAAACGGTATGAAATCGCGTACCGCGCAGTGATTCAAGAATATCTAGACTTGGGTCACATGACGAAGATCACGACTGATCACCCACCCAGTAACCGATATTATCTACCACATCACGGCGTGATCAAGGAATCGAGCGACACTACGAAACTTCGGGTTGTGTTCGATGGATCAGCCTCCAGCGACACGGGAGTATCACTAAACGACACTCTCCATACAGGACCGAAGTTACAAGAAGACCTGTTCGACATTCTACTAAGATTCCGCTCGCATCAATATGTTCTAACGGGAGATATTGAGAAGATGTATCGGCAAATCCTAGTACGCCCAGAGGATAGGAAACACCAGTTGATTCTATGGCGAAATTCCAAAGGTGGAGTCGATACTTACCAACTCAACACTGTGACGTTCGGGTTGTCAGCAGCTCCATACCTGGCCCTCCGATGCCTCAAACAGCTGGCAGACGACGAGGGACATCGATTTCCAAGAGCTTCATCAGTCTTACAACGCGATTTCTACGTCGATGACGTCCTCACCGGAGCTGATACAAAGGCAGAGACACTGTCAATCAGAAAGGAACTCACCGACCTTCTACAATCAGCCGGTTTCAACATAAGAGAATGGGCTTCGAATGATCCAAACATACTTGACGGACTATCCGAACGAGATAAATGCAGGAAATTACAATTGGGTGATTCCCAGACCTTAAAAACTCTCGGGATATTTTGGGATTCCCAAGTCGATGCAATCCTGTACTCAGTCGATACACGCGACAACCTCCCCAGGGTTACAAAGCGATCCATAAGTTCGGTGATAGCCCGAATTTATGATCCATTAGGATTGCTCGCTCCGGTCATCATACGGGCAAAAATACTCTTACAACGAGTCTGGTCATTAAAGATCGACTGGGATGAGTCACTTCCCGCTGACCTGCATTCTGACTGGAACCAGTACTATAAACAACTAGCGTTGATAAACAACATTCGGTTTCCGCGCAAGACAATAGTACCAGCAGCAATCAAGATAGAACTCCATGGCTTTTGCGATGCCAGCGAGAAGGCTTACGGAGCCTGCGTCTATCTCCGTACCATCAGTTCCGACGGCACCATCGAAATCCATCTCCTCACCGCCAAATCAAAGGTTGCTCCACTCAAAACACTGACCATACCCCGACTCGAACTGAGCGGGGCACTTCGTCTGGCCTCCTTGATCTCCTCAGTCCAAAAGGCCTTAACAATCAAGATCTCTCGGATCGTATACTGGACTGACTCCACCATCGTGCTCCAGTGGATCAGATCATCGCCGCATATGTTAAAGACATTTGTGGCGAACCGAGTGGCCGAGATACAAACTAAGACCAACATATCCGACTGGCGCCACGTGCCTACCGCTGATAACCCAGCGGATCTCATTTCACGAGGTCAGACGCCCAAGGAATTCCTGTGCACGTCTATCTGGAAACATGGACCAGAGTGGCTCCAGCAAACTGACGACCAATGGCCGACGTGGATCCCAACACCGTTGGTCGAAATCCCGGAGCAAAAACAGTCAACCTGCCTGGCAGCGAACCCCATCGACCACACAATATTGGGAAGATATTCCTCATGGTCAAAGCTGATAAGAGTCGTCGCTCGGTGTCTTCGATGGAGATACAAGCAGAACCGGGCGGCCTCACTAACCGTAGAGGAAATCATTTCGGCAGAGAATAAATTAATACGTCTCCTACAGAGCCTTCATTTTTCACAGGAGATTCGTACGCTCCAGAAGGATCGAGACGCGGCCGTGGGAGGGAAGCTACAACCCTTAAACCCTTTCCTCGACAATGAAGGGATTTTACGAGTCGGAGGGCGACT
Source organism: Bombus balteatus (assembly GCA_019201815.1). NCBI lineage: Eukaryota > Metazoa > Arthropoda > Insecta > Hymenoptera > Apidae > Bombus > Bombus balteatus. The sequence goes on along the minus strand of JAFJHM010000064.1, from coordinate 25,405 downwards.
CAGCAACTCACCGATGCCCTTCCCCCAAAAGCACCCAATAATTCTGCCGAAGTCATCAGTCACTGAACTCATCATTGATCAGGAACATCGACGTAGACATCACTCAGGGACCCAGTCTACACTATACGCGGTTAGACAACGCTACTGGCCTGTCGACGGTCGTAGCCAAGCATGGCGCACCATCAAAAGGTGCGTGCGATGTTGTCGAGCCAATCCACCGCCCGTAGAATACCTGATGGGAGATCTTCCAGAGGCACGTATCACCGAGACACGTCCCTTCAATAACATCGGGGTCGATTATTGCGGCCCGTTTTATATCAAGGGAAAAAGGGATCGCAACCGACGAAAGGATAAGGTTTACGTCGCCATATTTGTATGTCTGGCAACCAAGGCGGTTCATATTGAATTGGTGAGCGATCTCACAACCGACGCATTCTTTGCCGCCCTCCGCCGATTCATCTCTCGGCGAGGATATTGCGCAACGATTTGGTCAGACAACGGCACCAACTTCGTGGGAACTAACAGGGAATTGACGGAACTCCGGAGCCTCTTACAGTCCGACGACCATCAAGAAAGGGTACAGACCTTTTTAGCAGATCGGCAAATACAATGGCGCTTGAACCCTCCGAATTCACCACATTTTGGCGGCTTGTGGGAAGCCGCGGTGAAATCATTTAAACGCCATCTTATACGCGTCGTCGGCACGGAGCTCTTAACCTTTGAACATCTCAACACCCTTGTGATTGAGATCGAGGCCATCCTCAACTCCCGCCCACTTACCCCGATATCGTCGGATTCCAATGATCTGCCAGTCCTCACTCCCGGCCATTTCCTGATCGGTGATACATTGACTAACATACGCGATCGAGATTTCAGGGCCACTCCATCAACTCGGTTATCCAGCTGGCAGCGTATCAATCAAATGAAACAACACTTCTGGAGCCGCTGGCACCGAGAGTACCTCAATGAGCTGACCAGCCGTAAGAAATGGATCAAGGGCGACCCTAAAATACGCGAAGGCACCATCGTCATTATCAGGGAGGACAACGTTCCATCCATGCAGTGGCACCTGGGACGCGTAATCAAGGTCCTCCCCGGAGCCGATGGAATAATACGGACAGCTACTGTACAAACGTCAGCGAGCATCTTGGATCGCGGCGTCAAACGACTGGTTCCGCTGCCCTGCCATGTCAATCAGTTCAACATGACTCCGAGCAATCGCTGACATCGAAGGAGGCGGATCACACACCCGTCGGACCCACATAGGGAATTTGATCGGTGCCCTCTCAACGGGGGAGGATGTTGCGTCGCATAGAACATATACAGCCCAGCCGACGCTACCTGGCAGTCAGCGGCCCACTGACCTTCGTCCCGACCCTCAATAAACTCACGGACCCACCACAAACCGTCAACTTCTAGTTTAATTGTTTCCACATGTTGTCAATCAACTTACTTGTCTAAAAGTATTTTCGGTTTATGTCCAGATTTAGGAAAGGTTCTTGAGTTTATTAGGCTATTAAAAAATTACGGAGTAAGCCGGAAGTGACCTAATGGGAAAAACTAAATAGCTGCCTAACGGAAAAGCTGGTTTTCCCATGAACAATATCACCACGTTGGTAGGAGGCTTCTTCCTCAACCTTGGGCCTGACCAATCAACATCGCGGACGCTTTCCCTCACTTCACCTACGACAACAGGAGGGTCAAGTCTAGAAGTCACTCGTCGTTCTTCTCTCGAGCAATCAACAGTTCAAATCTCCGATTCGTGTCGAACAGTCTAACAATTATAATTCTATCTACTCAGTCTCGTCAGTCTTTGTAACATATTGTTATTCATCGTTGGTGTATTAAGTTGTTGAAAATATATATATTTTATAACTCTGTGAACCACAGCGTTATACCTCAACAATCACCCCGATTATCTGAAAGGAAATCAGGGGATCGATCTGCTCGTGGCGTCGATTATTATAATCGTAACGGGAATTTACGACTCCCGTTGACGTGTTTCCTCGCGATCGCGTCTCCCCGCGACTGGTCGAAACATATGGTCCTTCGAGCCGGATCCTAGTGGCAAGTGGATAGTCCTGGCACGCAACCGGTCGAACATATGGTCCTTCGAGCCGGATTCCATACCAGTGAAGAGTGCACGCACGAGTGATTATACAGTGCCACGTGAATCCAACGACTTTAACCACACCACCAAACGAGCGGCCAACGCGAAGGAACGTCTTCCTCGCTGAGCACATACGCCACTCCACGCCGACCAGCAACGAGTAACAACCGAGTCCCAGATCAACGTCCATTTGATCAAGGTGAGATCGTTCTTGCTCCTATAATCAAACATGGCTCACGCTGAATCGATCAGCACATTGCGGCGGAGACGAAGCGCCTTAGCCAGCCGATTTGCAACCATGAAGCGTCAACTCGACGAATATGAAGAGGCTGGGCAGGTAAACAAAAACTTCTTAGTATCTTGCCGCAAAACATTCGACGAGAATTGGAGGAAGATAAGCGCGGTTCAAGACGAGTTAGAAGCGTTAGATGAGGGGGAAGTTGCTCGTACAGCCTCTTTATCGCAAGAGCATCAGGAGATTGACATACGGCTTCTAGATCTCTTTGACCAAATACCAGCAATAACCTCCTCGACAACAAAAACATGCGATTCATGCGTGAAACCAGAGCCGACATCATTAAAACTGCCAGAAATTCAATTACCCACTTTCGACAGTAAGATAGAGCATTGGCATTCGTTTCACGACTCCTTCTCGTCCACTGTAGATCGAAACGAACGACTTACGCCCGTACAAAAGTTCCATTATCTCAAATCATCCTTGACCGGAGATGCCGCGCGAAGCATTGAATCCTTAGACGTCACGGATAAAAATTATTCGATCGCCATGGACATTCTCAAAGAAAGATTTGATTGCCACCGTCAAATCTGCATGCGCCATTGGGAGTTGATGCTCAACTATCCAAAAATATCCAAGGAGACACCAGAAGACATATACGATCTTCTCGAGACATTCAGGGCTCATCTTCAAGCTCTAGACAAACTCGGTGAACCAATAACGTCAAACGTAATCCTTATTGGAATACTTACATCGAAGTTACCCTCAGCCATCATTCGCAAATGGCAGTGCACATTGCCTGTCAAAAAAATGCCGACATATCATAACTTAATAGACTTTCTAAAGTCACGGACAAACGGCGATAGGACAATTTCAAAAGCAACCGCGATAAAAAGGGAGTCCCACAAACAAGACCGTCAGCGACAACGCGTGCCGCGAAGCCACGTATTCACCACAACGAACGAGAAGTTGGTGTGTCCGGCATGCCAAGGACCCCACAACCTACGACATTGCGAGGTCTTCAAAGCCAAATCAGCTACCAAGCGATTTGAAGTTGTAAAAAGAGCGTCACTCTGCACCAATTGCCTAGGCAGAGGACATACGCTCTCACAATGCTCCGCGAATTCGTGTCACACACGTGGACAACGGCATCATACCTCTTTACATAGAGACCACAAACACGTCAGTTCGCAAGTATCGAGCGTTCGATCGTCGAGCAATCGGTCATCAAGCAGTCGGTCATCGGGCAATCGATCGTCGAGCGGTCATTCATCAAGCGGTCGATCATCAAGCGGTCGGGCATCGGGCAGTCGATCGTCGAGCGGTCATTCATCGAGCGGTCGGTCATCAAGTGGTCGATCATCAAGCAGTCGGTCATCGGGCAGTCGATCGTCGAGCGGTCGGTCATCGGTAAGCCGTTCACCGGATAACCGATCCACTAACAACCGAATATCTCCCGGATCATCGATGCCGCGTTCGTCACATCGTTCGAGGCGCACAACCGAACCGTCGCGGAAATCCCCATCATCTACAAAGAGTCGGGAATCTCCTCGGCGTCATGAATCTCGGTCATCGCGAACCAAAGGCACCGGATCAGAATCAGCGTGACTCGGAGAAACGATGACGGCAAAAGGGACCGACGCAACGTACACACCTCCAAATGCCCCACTGCATCATAATCTGTTGACCACAGCACAGATCGATGTTTTGAATAACAGGGCACAACCAATCCGAGCCAGAGCTTTGCTAGTCACCGGGTCTAGTATGAACTTCATGACTGAAGAATTCGCAAAATCCCTCGGCATAAAGCAAAGGAGATGCGCGGTCCCAATCGGTGCCCTCGACAATTTGACTCACCGTCGCGAAACGCCGCATCACGGCCACCCTAATTTCCACTGTCGGTACCTTTGAGCGGACATTGACATTCCTCGTAGTTCCGACTATATCAGGCTTAGTTCCAAGCGAACCTATCGATCGTTCGACACTTGAGATCCCCCGAAATCTCAAACTAGCCGACCCACGCTTTCACGTACCAGCCACGATCGATGTTCTGTTACGTTCTCGTTTACTTCTTTAATTGTATTAATCGCTAGTTTGATCGAGAAGGACAAAGGATAATAATACTCGAAATATATTTTGAATTTTGGAATAATAGGGTAGTTGCTGCCACCAGAAATAGTCCAAGGACTATTTCGAGAGAGAATTTGTTTATTGTTTTTCTTTATTATATATATGTACTTTTCCTTTCCGTCTATAGTGTCTAAGTCTGATGTCGTGTTGGTTTCTCTTTCGCTTTCAATGTTCGGTGTATTAATTGGGTAGCGTTAATTATTTCAATGCGACTGGTAAATAATTTCCACTTTTTCGGCTAACCTGCTATGGGCAGGAGTACTAGCGCGGGAGAGGATTAACGTTATTTTGAAATAATGGTTAGGCTATGATAAACAAGATTTACTCAATTTAATTGAATTACAATATCGCTAGGAGTCTCGCCCAAAGATGAGCAACGTCTGCTAACAGTGGGACGAGAAGAACGAAAACCCGCAAACGTTTCCAATGTTTGAAAACACCGTAATCAACACTACGTTATATCACTGGTTTATACAGCGAACGGTCGTTATGATTTCAATGTCTCGGGTACTCCTTCGCGTTAATTATGTTTTGATATTTTATTCTTCGATTGGATTGTTGACGAATGATTTTGCTTTGATGTCGAATCTCGTACGACGCCGAAATTAACGGAGAAGAAATGATGCAGAATCGAAACTCTCGCCTTGCTTGTATATGTTAGGGCGATAAATTCTTGAATTCTAGCTCGTCGTTGTCTCGCTTTACAATTTATTTAAACTCTACAATTTCAACAATTATTATATCTGTCTAATTGGTTAACAATTGACTCGCGGCTAACGACAATGTTTGAATTGTCGGATTCGCACGCCTAGGGTTACACCCTTGTTGGTAACTTTAACTGCGGACTCGCGTATCGGAACTTTGACTAAATTTTAATTATTAGCGGATTGACAATAGCAGACTCACCCAGTGTACCGGTTTCGTCGACTAACAACAATTAACTAAAAATCGCTTTGCGCTAGGATGGTAAGCATATTTATAGATCAATTTGTCCTTGAAATAACACCACGTAACGATTTATTCAAAAGGGACTCGGGGTGGGGTTGTCTAAGTTTTCACATTACTGTGTGCTCGATTCGTTTCTTATGCTATTTACATATTGTTAGTTTTGTTCGGCACGTGCGGAGCGCGGGACGTAACAGTTCTATTAAACTCCGGTACAACACTCGCGACCATGTGTATTGGACAAATAAACCTATCACAGCCAGACGAGCCTGACCTGCGTCTGCAAAAAACGCGATTAGGTTGGGTCATCGGGGGGAGTCCTACTTCGCAAGCCGCCACCAATACCTTCCATGCAACCACGACAGATATACACGCGGATCTCGCCCGCTTTTGGGAACTCGACGAGGGACCACCCACCATACATCTATCGGAATCGGAATTGCAATGTGAGGAGCATTTCCGCAACCATGTACGACGCAATCAGGAAGGGCGATACATCGTCGCCCTGCCATTCAACGAGACGCGTCCTTCACTAGGGTCATCAAAAGCCACCGCGATGAGCAGGCTCGCATCTCTGCACCGCCGATTCCAACGCGATAAACGGTATGAAATCGCGTACCGCGCAGTGATTCAAGAATATCTAGACTTGGGTCACATGACGAAGATCACGACTGATCACCCACCCAGTAACCGATATTATCTACCACATCACGGCGTGATCAAGGAATCGAGCGACACTACGAAACTTCGGGTTGTGTTCGATGGATCAGCCTCCAGCGACACGGGAGTATCACTAAACGACACTCTCCATACAGGACCGAAGTTACAAGAAGACCTGTTCGACATTCTACTAAGATTCCGCTCGCATCAATATGTTCTAACGGGAGATATTGAGAAGATGTATCGGCAAATCCTAGTACGCCCAGAGGATAGGAAACACCAGTTGATTCTATGGCGAAATTCCAAAGGTGGAGTCGATACTTACCAACTCAACACTGTGACGTTCGGGTTGTCAGCAGCTCCATACCTGGCCCTCCGATGCCTCAAACAGCTGGCAGACGACGAGGGACATCGATTTCCAAGAGCTTCATCAGTCTTACAACGCGATTTCTACGTCGATGACGTCCTCACCGGAGCTGATACAAAGGCAGAGACACTGTCAATCAGAAAGGAACTCACCGACCTTCTACAATCAGCCGGTTTCAACATAAGAGAATGGGCTTCGAATGATCCAAACATACTTGACGGACTATCCGAACGAGATAAATGCAGGAAATTACAATTGGGTGATTCCCAGACCTTAAAAACTCTCGGGATATTTTGGGATTTCCAAGTCGATGCAATCCTGTACTCAGTCGATACACGCGACAACCTCCCCCGGGTTACAAAGCGATCCATAAGTTCGGTGATAGCCCGAATTTATGATCCATTAGGATTGCTCGCTCCGGTCATCATACGGGCAAAAATACTCTTACAACGAGTCTGGTCATTATAGAACGACTGGGATGAGTCACTTCCCGCTGACCTGCATTCTGACTGGAACCAGTACTATAAACAACTAGCGTTGATAAACAACATTCGGTTTCCGCGCAAGACAATAGTACCAGCAGCAATCAAGATAGAACTCCATGGCTTTTGCGATGCCAGCGAGAAGGCTTACGGAGCCTGCGTCTATCTCCGTACCATCAGTTCCGACGGCACCATCGAAATCCATCTCCTCACCGCCAAATCAAAGGTTGCTCCACTCAAAACACTGACCATACCCCGACTCGAACTGAGCGGGGCACTTCGTCTGGCCTCCTTGATCTCCTCATGTAGTATAATTTGTTGACGGGTTCTTTCCTCGGATATAAAATCCATACAGCACACGGGCACCCCTAGGGCCATAGGGGTTGGGATTGACGCCCAACCATCGCACAAGGCACCCAGTACCTTGTTACCTTATTAGCTAAGCCTGCAGGGGCTGTCGCTCCTCTGAGGTCGAACGGGGCACATTCTAAGCCCTACCGTCTCCCGGGACGGTTCCGGAGCAGGTGGGACGCTGCTCACCCGCCGAAGGCCTTTCGGTGGAGCCAATACACCTTAGATTCAGCCCTCTTGCCAGCATCTTGGCCATCAACCACTGCCACCACGAGTCCATTCCCATAAATTGGCCGAGCTGAGGGGTCGCTACTCCCTCCGGGCTGCATCTCGACCCCCGTACGATTCTTAGTCATTGGTGGGACTATCGTGTGGATGTACGGCCACGTCACTGCCGGCCGGCGACCTGCTAACCGTGCTCGGCAGACCCAGATAGGACTCACGTAAGCGGGGGCCTCAAGGTACAGAGTACCCGGGAACTTATCCCGACGGTCCTACCCTTCGCATCAGGATCGTGGGTGCGCTACTACCCAGGGCCACGTAGAGAGAGTGTAACCGTACTTAAACGCCTTACAAACCCGGCGACCTTCCTTGCGGTGTACATAAGGACTCACGTAAGCGGAGACGCTTGTCTCCGACGGTCCTCCTGGCTGCGGGAACGTGGGTTTGCCAGCCTCCATAGACTCACATAAGCGAGTCCTCCCAGCGGGATCCTTGATCTCCTCAGTCCAAAATGCCTTAACAATCAAGATCTCTCGGATCGTATACTGGACTGACTCCACCATATGTTAAAGACATTTGTGGCGAACCGAGTGGTCGAGATACAAACTAAGACCAACATATCCGACTGGCGCCACGTGCCTACCGCTGATAACCCAGCGGATCTCATTTCACGAGGTCAGACGCCCAAGGAATTCCTGTGCACGTCTATCTGAAAACATGGACGAGAGTGGCTCCAGCAATCTGACGACCAATGGCCGACGTGGATCCCAACACCGTTGGTCGAAATCCCGGAGCAAAAACAGTCAACCTGCTTGGCAGCGAACCCCATCGACCACACAATATTGGGAAGATATTCCTCATGGTCAAAGCTGATAAGAGTCGTCTCTCGGTGTCTTCGATGGAGATACAAGCAGAACCGGGCGGCCTCACTAACCGTAGAGGAAATCATTTCTTCAGAGAATAAATTAATACGTCTCCTACAGAGCCTTCATTTTTCACAGGAGATTCGTACGCTCCACAAGAATCGAGACGCGGCCGTGGGAGGGAAGCTACAACCCTTAAACCCTTTCCTCGACAATGAAGGGATTTTACGAGTCGGAGGGCGACTCAGCAACTCACCGATGCCCTTCCCCCAAAAGCACCCAATAATTCTGCCAAAGTCGTCAGTCACTGAACTCATCATTCATCAGGAACATCGACGTAGACATCACTCAGGGACCCAGTCTACACTATACGCGGTTGGACAACGCTACTGGCCTGTCGACGGTCGTAGCCAAGCATGGCGCACCATCAAAAGGTGCGTGCGATGTTGTCGAGCCAATCCACCGCCCGTAGAATACCTGATGGGAGATCTTCCAGAGGCACGTATCACCGAGACACGTCCCTTCAATAACATCGGGGTCGATTATTGCGGCCCGTTTTATATCAACGGAAAAAGGGATCGCAACCGACGAAAGGATAAGGTTTACGTCGCCATATTTGTATGTCTGGCAACCAAGGCGGTTCATATTGAATTGGTGAGCGATCTCACAACCGACGCATTCTTTGCCGCCCTCCGCCGATTCATCTCTCGGCGAGGATATTGCGCAACGATTTGGTCAGACAACGGCACCAACTTCGTGGGAACTAACAGGGAATTGACGGAACTCCGGAGCCTCTTACAGTCCGACGACCATCAAGAAAGGGTACAGACCTTTTTAGCAGATCGGCAAATACAATGGCGCTTGAACCCTCCGAATTCACCACATTTTGGCGGCTTGTGGGAAGCCGCGGTGAAATCATTTAAACGCCATCTTATACGCGTCGTCGGCACGGAGCTCTTAACCTTTGAACATCTCAACACACTTGTGATTGAGATCGAGGCCATCCTCAACTCCCGCCCACTTACCCCGATATCGTCGGATTCCAATGATCTGCCAGTCCTCACTCCCGGCCATTTCCTGATCGGTGATACATTGACTAACATACGCGATCGAGATTTCAGGGCCACTCCATCAACTCGGTTATCCAGCTGGCAGCGTATCAATCAAATGAAACAACACATCTGGAGCCGCTGGCACCGAGAGTACCTCAATGAGCTGACCAGCCGTAAGAAATGGATCAAGGGCGACCCTAAAATACGCGAAGGCACCATCGTCATTATCAGGGAGGACAACGTTCCATCCATGCAGTGGCACCTGGGACGCGTAATCAAGGTCCCCCCCGGAGCCGATGGAATAATACGGACAGCCACTGTACAAACGTCAGCGAGCATCTTGGATCGCGGCGTCAAACGACTGGTTCCGCTGCCCTGCCATGTCAATCAGTTCAACATGACTCCGAGCAATCGCTGACATCGAAGGAGGCGGATCACACACCCGTCGGACCCACATAGGGAATTTGATCGGTGCCCTCTCAACGGGGGGAGGATGTTGCGTCGCATAGAACATATACATCCCAGCCGACGCTACCTGGCAGTCAGCGGCCCACTGACCTTCGTCCCGACCCTCAATAAACTCACGGACCAAACCACAAACTGTCAACTTCTAGTTTAATTGTTTCCACATGTTGTCAATCAACTTACTTGTCTAGAAGTATTTTCGGTTTATGTCCAGATTTAGGAAAGGTTCTTGAGTTTATTAGGCCATTAAAAAATTACGGAGTAAGCCGGAAGTGACCTAATGGGAAAAACTAAATAGCTGCCTAACGGAAAAGCTGGTTTTTCCCATGAACAATATCACCACGTTGGTAGGAGGCTTCTTCCTCAACCTTGGGCCTGACCAATCAACATCGCGGACGCTTTCCCTCACTTCACCTACGACAACAGGAGGGTCAAGTCTAGAAGTCACTCGTCGTTCTTCTCTCGAGCAATCAACAGTTCAAATCTCCGATTCGTGTCGAACAGTCTAACAATTATAATTCTATCTACTCAGTCTCGTCAGTCTTTGTAACATATTGTTATTCATCGTTGGTGTATTAAGTTGTTGAAAATATATATATTTTATAACTCTGTGAACCACAGCGTTATACCTCAACAATCACCCCGATTATCTGAAAGGAAATCAGGGGATCGATCTGCTCGTGGCGTCCATTATTATAATCGTAACGGGAATTTACGACTCCCGTCGACGTGTTTCCTCGCGATCGCGTCTCCCCGCGACTGGTCGAAACATATGGTCCTTCGAGCCGGATCCTAGTGGCAAGTGGATAGTCCTGGCACGCAACCGGTCGAACATATGGTCCTTCGAGCCGGATTCCATACCAGTGAAGAGTGCACGCACGAGTGATTATACAGTGCCACGTGAATCCAACAAGCCAACGACTTTAACCACACCACCAAACGAGCGGCCAACGCGAAGGAACGTCTTCCTCGGTGAGCACATACGCCACTCCACGCCGACCAGCAACGAGTAACAACCGAGTCCCAGATCAACGTCCATTTGATCAAGGTGAGATCGTTCTTGCTCCTATAATCAAACATGGCTCACGCTGAATCGATCAGCACATTGCGGCGGAGACGAAGCGCCTTAGCCAGCCGATTTGCAACCATGAAGCGTCAACTCGACGAATATGAAGAGGCTGGGCAGGTAAACAAAAACTTCTTAGTATCTTGCCGCAAAACATTCGACGAGAATTGGAGGAAGATAAGCGCGGTTCAAGACGAGTTAGAAGCGTTAGATGAGGGGGAAGTTGCTCGTACAGCCTCTTTATCGCAAGAGCATCAGGAGATTGACATACGGCTTCTAGATCTCTTTGACCAAATACCAGCAATAACCTCCTCGACAACAAAAACATGCGATTCATGCGTGAAACCAGAGCCGACATCATTAAAACTGCCAGAAATTCAATTACCCACTTTCGACAGTAAGATAGAGCATTGGCATTCGTTTCACGACTCCTTCTCGTCCACTGTAGATCGAAACGAACGACTTACGCCCGTACAAAAGTTCCATTATCTCAAATCATCCTTGACCGGAGATGCCGCGCGAAGCATTGAATCCTTAGACGTCACGGATAAAAATTATTCGATCGCCATGGACATTCTCAAAGAAAGATTTGATTGCCACCGTCAAATCTGCATGCGCCATTGGGAGTTGATGCTCAACTATCCAAAAATATCCAAGGAGACACCAGAAGACATATACGATCTTCTCGAGACATTCAGGGCTCATCTTCAAGCTCTAGACAAACTCGGTGAACCAATAACGTCAAACGTAGTCCTTATTGGAATACTTACATCGAAGTTACCCTCAGCCATCATTCGCAAATGGCAGTGCACATTGCCGGTCAAAAAAATGCCGACATATCATAACTTAATAGACTTTCTATAGTCACGGACAAACGGCGATAGGACAATTTCAAAAGCAACCGCGATAAAAAGGGAGTCCCAAAAACAAGACCGTCAGCGACAACGCGTGCCGCGAAGCCTCGTATTCACCACAACGAACGAGAAGTTGGTGTGTCCGGCATGCCAAGGACCCCACAACCTACGACATTGCGAGGTCTTCAAAGCCAAATCAGCTACCAAGCGATTTGAAGTTGTAAAAAGAGCGTCACTCTGCACCAATTGCCTAGGCAGGGGACATACGCTCTCACAATGCTCCGCGAATTCGTGTCACACACGTGGACAACGGCATCATACCTCTTTACATAGAGACCACAAACACGTCAGTTCGCAAGTATCGAGCGTCCGATCGTCGAGCAATCGGTCATCAAGCAGTCGGTCATCGGGCAATCGATCGTCGAGCGGTCATTCATCAAGCGGTCGATCATCAAGCGGTCGGGCATCGGGCAGTCGATCGTCGAGCGGTCATTCATCGAGCGGTCGGTCATCAAGTGGTCGATCATCAAGCAGTCGGTCATCGGGCAGTCGATCGTCGAGCGGTCGGTCATCGGTAAGCCGTTCACCGGATAACCGATCCACTAACAACCGAATATCTCCCGGATCATCGATGCCGCGTTCGTCACATCGTTCGAGGCGCACAACCGAACCGTCGCGGAAATCCCCATCATCTACAAAGAGTCGGGAATCTCCTCGGCGTCATGAATCTCGGTCATCGCGAACCAAAGGCACCGGATCAGAATCAGCGTGACTCGGAGAAACGATGACGGCAAAAGGGACCGACGCAACGTACACACCTCCAAATGCCCCACTGCATCATAATCTGTTGACCACAGCACAGATCGATGTTTTGAATAACAGGGCACAACCAATCCGAGCCAGAGCTTTGCTAGTCACCGGGTCTAGTATGAACTTCATGACTGAAGAATTCGCAAAATCCCTCGGCATAAAGCAAAGGAGATGCGCGGTCCCAATCGGTGCCCTCGACAATTTGACTCACCGTCGCGAAACGCCGCATCACGGCCACCCTAATTTCCACTGTCGGTACCTTTGAGCGGACATTGACATTCCTCGTAGTTCCGACTATATCAGGCTTAGTTCCAAGCGAACCTATCGATCGTTCGACACTTGAGATCCCCCGAAATCTCAAACTAGCCGACCCACGCTTTCACGTACCAGCCACGATCGATGTTCTGTTACGTTCTCGTTTACTTCTTTAATTGTATTAATCGCTAGTTTGATCGAGAAGGACAAAGGATAATAATACTCGAAATATATTTTGAATTTTGGAATAATAGGGTAGTTGCTGCCACCAGAAATAGTCCAAGGACTATTTCGAGAGAGAATTTGTTTATTGTTTTTCTTTATTATATATATGTACTTTTCCTTTCCGTCTATAGTGTCTAAGTCTGATGTCGTGTTGGTTTCTCTTTCGCTTTCAATGTTCGGTGTATTAATTGGGTAGCGTTAATTATTTCAATGCGACTGGTAAATAATTTCCACTTTTTTCGGCTAACCTGCTATGGGCAGGAGTACTAGCGCGGGAGAGGATTAACGTTATTTTGAAATAATGGTTAGGCTATGATAAACAAGATTTACTCAATTTAATTGAATTACAATATCGCTAGGAGTCTCGCCCAAAGATGAGCAACGTCTGCTAACAGTGGGACGAGAAGAACGAAAACCCGCAAACGTTTCCAATGTTTGAAAACACCGTAATCAACACTACGTTATATCACTGGTTTATACAGCGAACGGTCGTTATGATTTCAATGTCTCGGGTACTCCTTCGCGTTAATTATGTTTTGATATTTTATTCTTCGATTGGATTGTTGACGAATGATTTTGCTTTGATGTCGAATCTCGTACGACGCCGAAATTAACGGAGAAGAAATGATGCAGAATCGAAACTCTCGCCTTGCTTGTATATGTTAGGGCGATAAATTCTTGAATTCTAGCTCGTCGTTGTCTCGCTTTACAATTTATTTAAACTCTACAATTTCAACAATTATTATATCTGTCTAATTGGTTAACAATTGACTCGCGGCTAACGACAATGTTTGAATTGTCGGATTCGCACGCCTAGGGTTACACCCTTGTTGGTAACTTTAACTGCGGACTCGCGTATCGGAACTTTGACTAAATTTTAATTATTAGCGGATTGACAATAGCAGACTCACCCAGTGTACCGGTTTCGTCGACTAACAACAATTAACTAAAAATCGCTTTGCGCTAGGATGGTAAGCATATTTATAGATCAATTTGTCCTTGACAAATAACAACCACAATATGGCAAGTTATTGACAATAACACCACGTAACGATTTATTCAAAAGGGACTCGGGGTGGGGTTGTCTAAGTTTTCACATTACTGTGTGCTCGATTCGTTACTTATGCTATTTACATATTGTTAGTTTTGTTCGGCATGTGCGGAGCGCGGGACGTAACAGTTCTATTAAACTCCGGTACAACACTCGCGACCATGTGTATTGGACAAAGAAACCTATCACAGCCAGACGAGCCTGACCTGCGTCTGCAAAAAACGCGATTAGGTTGGGTCATCGGGGGGAGTCCTACTTCGCAAGCCGCCACCAATACCTTCCATGCAACCACGACAGATATACACGCGTATCTCGCCCGCTTTTGTGAACTCGACGAGGGACCACCCACCATACATCTATCGGAATCGGAATTGCAATGTGAGGAGCATTTCCGCAAGCATGTACGACACAATCAGGAAGGGCGATACATCGTCGCCCTGCCATTCAACGAGACGCGTCCTTCACTAGGGTCATCAAAAGCCACCGCGATGAGCAGGCTCGCATCTCTGCACCGCCGATTCCAACGCGATAAACGGTATGACATCGCGTACCGCGCAGTGATTCAAGAATATCTAGACTTGGGTCACATGACGAAGATCACGACTGATCACCCACCCAGTAACCGATATTATCTACCACATCACGGCGTGATCAAGGAATCGAGCGACACTACGAAACTTCGGGTTGTGTTCGATGGATCAGCCTCCAGCGACACGGGAGTATCACTAAACGACACTCTCCATACAGGACCGAAGTTACAAGAAGACCTGTTCGACATTCTACTAAGATTCCGCTCGTATCAATATGTTCTAACGGGAGATATTGAGAAGATGTATCGGCAAATCCTAGTACGCCCAGAGGATAGGAAACACCAGTTGATTCTATGGCGAAATTCCAAAGGTGGAGTCGATACTTACCAACTCAACACTGTGACGTTCGGGTTGTCAGCAGCTCCATACCTGGCCCTCCGATGCCTCAAACAGCTGGCAGACGACGAGGGACATCGATTTCCAAGAGCTTCATCAGTCTTACAACGCGATTTCTACGTCGATGACGTCCTCACCGGAGCTGATACAAAGGCAGAGACACTGTCAATCAGAAAGGAACTCACCGACCTTCTACAATCAGCCGGTTTCAACATAAGAGAATGGGCTTCGAATGATCCAAACATACTTGACGGACTATCCGAACGAGATAAATGCAGGAAATTACAATTGGGTGATTCCCAGACCTTAAAAACTCTCTGGATACTTTGGGATTCCCAAGTCGATGCAATCCTGTACTCAGTCGATACACGCGACAACCTCCCCCGGCTTACAAAGCGATCCATAAGTTCGGTGATAGCCCGAATTTATGATCCATTAGGATTGCTCGTTCCGGTCATCATACGGGCAAATATACTCTTACAACGAGTCTGGTCATTAAAGATCGACTGGGATGAGTCACTTCCCGCTGACCTGCATTCTGACTGGAACCAGTACTATAAACAACTAGCGTTGATAAACAACATTCGGTTTCCGCGCAAGACAATAGTACCAGCAGCAATCAAGATAGAACTCCATGGCTTTTGCGATGCCAGCGAGAAGGCTTACGGAGCCTGCGTCTATCTCCGTACCATCAGTTCCGACGGCACCATCGAAATCCATCTCCTCACCGCCAAATCAAAGGTTGCTCCACTCAAAACACTGACCATACCCCGACTCGAACTGAGCGGGGCACTTCGTCTGGCCTCCTTGATCTCCTCATGTAGTATAATTTGTTGACGGGTTCTTTCCTCGGATATAAAATCCATACAGCACACGGGCACCCCTAGGGCCATAGGGGTTGGGATTGACGCCCAACCATCGCACAAGGCACCCAGTACCTTGTTACCTTATTAGCTAAGCCTGCAGGGGCTGTCGCTCCTCTGAGGTCGAACGGGGCACATTCTAAGCCCTACCGTCTCCCGGGACGGTTCCGGAGCAGGTGGGACGCTGCTCACCCGCCGAAGGCCTTTCGGTGGAGCCAATACACCTTAGATTCAGCCCTCTTGCCAGCATCTTGGCCATCAACCACTGCCACCACGAGTCCATTCCCATAAATTGGCCGAGCTGAGGGGTCGCTACTCCCTCCGGGCTGCATCTCGACCCCCCGTACGATTCTTAGTCATTGGTGGGACTATCGTGTGGATGTACGGCCACGTCACTGCCGGCCGGCGACCTGCTAACCGTGCTCGGCAGACCCAGATAGGACTCACGTAAGCGGGGGCCTCAAGGTACAGAGTACCCGGGAACTTATCCCGACGGTCCTACCCTTCGCATCAGGATCGTGGGTGCGCTACTACCCAGGGCCACGTAGAGAGAGTGTAACCGTACTTAAACGCCTTACACTCCCGGCGACCTTCCTTGCGGTGTACATAAGGACTCACGTAAGCGGAGACGCTTGTCTCCGACGGTCCTCCTGGCTGCGGGAACGTGGGTTTGCCAGCCCCCATAGACTCACATAAGCGAGTCCTCCCTGCGGGATCCTTGATCTCCTCAGTCCAAAATGCCTTAACAATCAAGATCTCTCGGATCGTATACTGGACTGACTCCACCATATGTTAAAGACATTTGTGGCGAACCGAGTGGTCGAGATACAAACTAAGACCAACATATCCGACTGGCGCCACGTGCCTACCGCTGATAACCCAGCGGATCTCATTTCACGAGGTCAGACGCCCAAGGAATTCCTGTGCACGTCTATCTGAAAACATGGACGAGAGTGGCTCCAGCAATCTGACGACCAATGGCCGACGTGGATCCCAACACCGTTGGTCGAAATCCCGGAGCAAAAACAGTCAACCTGCTTGGCAGCGAACCCCATCGACCACACAATATTGGGAAGATATTCCTCATGGTCAAAGCTGATAAGAGTCGTCGCTCGGTGTCTTCGATGGAGATACAAGCAGAACCGGGCGGCCTCACTAACCGTAGAGGAAATCATTTCTTCAGAGAATAAATTAATACGTCTCCTACAGAGCCTTCATTTTTCACAGGAGATTCGTACGCTCCAGAAGGATCGAGACGCGGCCGTGGGAGGGAAGCTACAACCCTTAAACCCTTTCCTCGACAATGAAGGGATTTTACGAGTCGGAGGGCGACTCAGCAACTCACCGATGCCCTTCCCCCAAAAGCACCCAATAATTCTGCCGAAGTCATCAGTCACTGAACTCATCATTCATCAGGAACATCGACGTAGACATCACTCAGGGACCCAGTCTACACTATACGCGGTTGGACAACGCTACTGGCCTGTCGACGGTCGTAGCCAAGCATGGCGCACCATCAAAAGGTGCGTGCGATGTTGTCGAGCCAATCCACCGCCCGTAGAATACCTGATGGGAGATCTTCCAGAGGCACGTATCACCGAGACACGTCCCTTCAATAACATCGGGGTCGATTATTGCGGCCCGTTTTATATCAACGGAAAAAGGGATCGCAACCGACGAAAGGATAAGGTTTACGTCGCCATATTTGTATGTCTGGCAACCAAGGCGGTTCATATTGAATTGGTGAGCGATCTCACAACCGACGCATTCTTTGCCGCCCTCCGCCGATTCATCTCTCGGCGAGGATATTGCGCAACGATTTGGTCAGACAACGGCACCAACTTCGTGGGAACTAACAGGGAATTGACGGAACTCCGGAGCCTCTTACAGTCCGACGACCATCAAGAAAGGGTACAGACCTTTTTAGCAGATCGGCAAATACAATGGCGCTTGAACCCTCCGAATTCACCACATTTTGGCGGCTTGTGGGAAGCCGCGGTGAAATCATTTAAACGCCATCTTATACGCGTCGTCGGCACGGAGCTCTTAACCTTTGAACATCTCAACACACTTGTGATTGAGATCGAGGCCATCCTCAACTCCCGCCCACTTACCCCGATATCGTCGGATTCCAATGATCTGCCAGTCCTCACTCCCGGCCATTTCCTGATCGGTGATACATTGACTAACATACGCGATCGAGATTTCAGGGCCACTCCATCAACTCGGTTATCCAGCTGGCAGCGTATCAATCAAATGAAACAACACTTCTGGAGCCGCTGGCACCGAGAGTACCTCAATGAGATGACCAGCCGTAAGAAATGGATCAAGGGCGACCCTAAAATACGCGAAGGCACCATCGTCATTATCAGGGAGGACAACGTTCCATCCATGCAGTGGCACCTGGGACGCGTAATCAAGGTCCCCCCCGGAGCCGATGGAATAATACGGACAGCCACTGTACAAACGTCAGCGAGCATCTTGGATCGCGGCGTCAAACGACTGGTTCCGCTGCCCTGCCATGTCAATCAGTTCAACATGACTCCGAACAATCGCTGACATCGAAGGAGGCGGATCACACACCCGTCGGACCCACATAGGGAATTTGATCGGTGCCCTCTCAACGGGGGGAGGATGTTGCGTCGCATAGAACATATACAGCCCAGCCGACGCTACCTGGCAGTCAGCGGCCCACTGACCTTCGTCCCGACCCTCAATAAACTCACGGACCAAACCACAAACTGTCAACTTCTAGTTTAATTGTTTCCACATGTTGTCAATCAACTTACTTGTCTAGAAGTATTTTCGGTTTATGTCCAGATTTAGGAAAGGTTCTTGAGTTTATTAGGCTATTAAAAAATTACGGAGTAAGCCGGAAGTGACCTAATGGGAAAAACTAAATAGCTGCCTAACGGAAAAGCTGGTTTTTCCCATGAACAATATCACCACGTTGGTAGGAGGCTTCTTCCTCAACCTTGGGCCTGACCAATCAACATCGCGGACGCTTTCCCTCACTTCACCTACGACAACAGGAGGGTGAAGTCTAGAAGTCACTCGTCGTTCTTCTCTCGAGCAATCAACAGTTCAAATCTCCGATTCGTGTCGAACAGTCTAACAATTATAATTCTATCTACTCAGTCTCGTCAGTCTTTGTAACATATTGTTATTCATCGTTGGTGTATTAAGTTGTTGAAAATATATATATTTTATAACTCTGTGAACCACAGCGTTATACCTCAACAATCACCCCGATTATCTGAAAGGAAATCAGGGGATCGATCTGCTCGTGGCGTCCATTATTATAATCGTAACGGGAATTTACGACTCCCGTCGACGTGTTTCCTCGCGATCGCGTCTCCCCGCGACTGGTCGAAACATATGGTCCTTCGAGCCGGATCCTAGTGGCAAGTGGATAGTCCTGGCACGCAACCGGTCGAACATATGGTCCTTCGAGCCGGATTCCATACCAGTGAAGAGTGCACGCACGAGTGATTATACAGTGCCACGTGAATCCAACAAGCCAACGACTTTAACCACACCACCAAACGAGCGGCCAACGCGAAGGAACGTCTTCCTCGCTGAGCACATACGCCACTCCACGCCGACCAGCAACGAGTAACAACCGAGTCCCAGATCAACGTCCATTTGATCAAGGTGAGATCGTTCTTGCTCCTATAATCAAACATGGCTCACGCTGAATCGATCAGCACATTGCGGCGGAGACGAAGCGCCTTAGCCAGCCGATTTGCAACCATGAAGCGTCAACTCGACGAATATGAAGAGGCTGGGCAGGTAAACAAAAACTTCTTAGTATCTTGCCGCAAAACATTCGACGAGAATTGGAGGAAGATAAGCGCGGTTCAAGACGAGTTAGAAGCGTTAGATGAGGGGGAAGTTGCTCGTACAGCCTCTATATCGCAAGAGCATCAGGAGACTGACATACGGCTTCTAGATCTCTTTGACCAAATACCAGCAATAACCTCCTCGACAACAAAAACATGCGATTCATGCGTGAAACCAGAGCCGACATCATTAAAACTGCCAGAAATTCAATTACCCACTTTCGACGGTAAGATAGAGCATTGGCATTCGTTTCACGACTCCTTCTCGTCCACTGTAGATCGAAACGAACGACTTACGCCCGTACAAAAGTTCCATTATCTCAAATCATCCTTGACCGGAGATGCCGCGCGAAGCATTGAATCCTTAGACGTCACGGATAAAAATTATTCGATCGCCATGGACATTCTCAAAGAAAGATTTGATTGCCACCGTCAAATCTGCATGCGCCATTGGGAGTTGATGCTCAACTATCCAAAAATATCCAAGGAGACACCAGAAGACATATACGATCTTCTCGAGACATTCAGGGCTCATCTTCAAGCTCTAGACAAACTCGGTGAACCAATAACGTCAAACGTAGTCCTTATTGGAATACTTACATCGAAGTTACCCACAGCCATCATTCGCAAATGGCAGTGCACATTGCCGGACAAAAAAATGCCGACATATCATAACTTAATAGACTTTCTAAAGTCACGGACAAACGGCGATAGGACAATTTCAAAAGCAACCGCGATAAAAAGGGAGTCCCACAAACAAGACCGTCAGCGACAACGCGTGCCGCGAAGCCACGTATTCACCACAACGAACGAGAAGTTGGTGTGTCCGGCATGCCAAGGACCCCACAACCTACGACATTGCGAGGTCTTCAAAGCCAAATCAGCTACCAAGCGATTTGAAGTTGTAAAAAGAGCGTCACTCTGCACCAATTGCCTAGGCAGAGGACATACGCTCTCACAATGCTCCGCGAATTCGTGTCACACACGTGGACAACGGCATCATACCTCTTTACATAGAGACCACAAACACGTCAGTTCGCAAGTATCGAGCGTCCGATCGTCGAGCAATCGGTCATCAAGCAGTCGGTCATCGGGCAATCGATCGTCGAGCGGTCATTCATCAAGCGGTCGATCATCAAGCGGTCGGGCATCAAGCGGTCGGGCATCGGGCAGTCGATCGTCGAGCGGTCATTCATCGAGCGGTCGGTCATCAAGTGGTCGATCATCAAGCAGTCGGTCATCGGGCAGTCGATCGTCGAGCGGTCGGTCATCGGTAAGCCGTTCACCGGATAACCGATCCACTAACAACCGAATATCTCCCGGATCATCGATGCCGCGTTCGTCACATCGTTCGAGGCGCACAACCGAACCGTCGCGGAAATCCCCATCATCTACAAAGAGTCGGGAATCTCCTCGGCGTCATGAATCTCGGTCATCGCGAACCAAAGGCACCGGATCAGAATCAGCGTGACTCGGAGAAACGATGCCGGCAAAAGGGACCGACGCAACGTACACACCTCCAAACGCCCCACTGCATCATAATCTGTTGACCACAGCACAGATCGATGTTTTGAATAACAGGGCACAATCAATCCGAGCCAGAGCTTTGCTAGACACCGGGTCTAGTATGAACTTCATGACTGAAGAATTCGCAAAATCCCTCGGCATAAAGCAAAGGAGATGCGCGGTCCCAATCGGTGCCCTCGACAATTTGACCATCGTCGCGAAACGCCGCATCACGGCCACCCTAATTTCCACTGTCGGTACCTTTGAGCGGACATTGACATTCCTCGTAGTTCCGACTATATCAGGCTTAGTTCCAAGCGAACCTATCGATCGTTCGACACTTGAGATCCCCCGAAATCTCAAACTAGCCGACCCACGCTTTCACGTACCAGCCACGATCGATGTTCTGTTACGTTCTCGTTTACTTCTTTAATTGTATTAATCGCTAGTTTGATCGAGAAGGATAAAGGATAATAATACTCGAAATATATTTTGAATTTTGGAATAATAGGGTAGTTGCTGCCACCAGAAATAGTCCAAGGACTATTTCGAGAGAGAATTTGTTTATTGTTTTTTTTTTATTATATATATGTACTTTTCCTTTCCGTCTATAGTGTCTAAGTCTGATGTCGTGTTGGTTTCTCTTTCGCTTTCAATGTTCGGTGTATTAATTGGGTAGCGTTAATTATTGCAATGCGACTGTTCGCACGTTCGCGGGGAGACGCGTTCTCGTTGAAGAGCGTCAACGGGAGTCGTAAATTCCCGTTACGATTAATTAATCGACACCACGAATCGTACGATCCCTTATTTCTTTTGGGATAATAAGGGTGGTTAAAATGAAATAACGCTGTAATTAACAGGTTATTATGTATTTCAACGACTAACAACTTCGGTGTTATACAAATGAATGTATAATTATTTTGACTACGAATGAGTATGATTTGAGACTCTATTCGTGTTCTCGCGTATGAAAATATAGTTTGTCGACTGATTATGTTCGACTGACTCGATATGATAGAGTGCCCGGTGGCTCGAAGTGATAAAGACTCGGTGATTCGATATGACTCGATTGCCAAAACGATACAGGTGATACAAGAATACAAGAATACCGTCGCTTCCTTATTCGCTGTATTTATATGCGTTGGAGTTGACAAGAGGGGTCGGGGTCTTTCTTCCGACGGTGTTCTCGAAAGATCCCGAAGGTCGCTGAACTCTCGACCTTGTTTACTGTTTTGACTTTACCTGTAATCGGTTCGATGACATATGATCACGACAAAACAACGGATTAATTGTCTAATAATAACCGCCTAAGGTTGTCGGATCTGTGTTAATCCTATGTACAGGTAAACAAGGTTTTTTACTGTAGCGGGTCAAGGAACGGAAACCTTTGTAAAAAGTAGAGTCAAGTGCCGCTACAGTTTGGTTGAACGACCCGACCAGCGAAACGATTGGTAAACATAACAATAAAAAAGGAAGCGAATGTCATGAGTTCATGATACGAATATTGTAGGTGGGTCGCTGGCCGCGAGATATTGAAAGATGGCGTTCAGATGTCCCACGCGACGTAACATCCTCCCCCCGTTGAGAGGGCACCGATCAATTCAATGTGTGGGTTGGATGGGTGTGTGATCCACGTCCTTCGATGTCAGGGGTTGTGCGGATTCGGCTGGATCTGGTTGACATGGCAGGGGAACCAGTCTTTTGACGCTGCGGTCCAGGAGGCTCGATGATGTCTGCACCGTCGCTGTTCGTATTATGCCATCGGCTCCTGGATGGACCTTGACGGCTCGGCCCAGAGGCCACTGCATTGAGGGCACGTTGTCCTCTTTTAGTAGAACGATTGTACCTTCCTGTATGTTGTGTCCACCCTTGCTCCATTTGTTTCGATTAATCAACTCGTTCAGGTACTCTTTGTGCCAGCGATTCCAAAAATGTTGCTTGAGTTGTTGGATATGCTGCCATCTGGAGAGCCGGTTAGATGGTGTGTCTCTGAAAGATCGATCTCGCACACTCATTAACGCTTCGCCGATGAGGAAATGTCCCGGAGTGAGGACGAGGAGATCTTTAGGATCAGTGGAGATGGGTGTTAATGGTCGGGAGTTTAGAACTGCTTCGATCTCGATTATGAGGGTGTTGAATTGCTCGAAAGTAAGCAGTTCATTACCGACGACACGTTTAAAGTGATGTTTGAATGACTTCACCGCTGCCTCCAATAACCCACCGAAATGCGGGGCATGAGGGGGTATGAAGCGCCATTCGATTCGTCTGTCGGTTAGGAAAGTAGTTATTTTTTCGATGTGATCATCCGATTTTAATAACTCATGGAGCTCCCTTAGTTCGTTGTTTGCGCCGATAAAATTTGTGCCATTGTCAGAATGGATGGTCGAACAAAACCGTCGCCGAGCGATGAATCGACGAAGAGCGGCGATGAAGGCTTCGCTCGTGAGATCACCAACGAGTTCGATGTGAACCGCCTTGACTGCTAGGCATACGAATATTGCTACGTACACCTTGACCTGGCGGCGGTTATGTTCTCGTTTCTCCTTGATGTAGAATGGCCCACAATAGTCGACGCCGACGTTAGTGAATGGGCGAGATTCCGTCACTCGCGCTTCCGGCAAATTGCCCATTATGTAATCCACAGACGGTGGGCGAGCGCGGCAGCAACGGACGCAGCCCTTGATTGTACGCCAGACTTGACTTCGGCCGTCGACGGGCCAATAGCGTTGTCTCACTGCATATAACGTGGCCTGAGTTCCAGAATGCAGGTGGAGCTGATGTGCGTGTTCGATGATTCGTGTCGTAACGAATGACTTAGGCAATATTATGGGGTGTTTCTGTGCGAAAGTCATCGACGACTGACTGAGTCGTCCCCCTACTCGCAATATTCCTTCCTTATCTATAAACGGGTTGAGCCGCATGAGCTTCCCTCTTAACGCCGCGTTTCGATCATTCTGGAGTACGCTGATTTCTTCGAAGAAGTAGATGCTTTGCAATAACTTTATCAGTTTATCGTGCGCAATGTTTAAGTCGGTTGCAGTCAATGGTGTAGCTCGGTTCTGTTTTTGTTTCCAACGGAGACAACGAGCGATGATCCGTATCAATTTGGGCCACGATGAATACCTTTGCAACAAACTGTAATCGGCGGGAGCTGTGGATAAGGAAATGGCATTTTTTTGTTCTAACAATTCCATTTCTGGATTTAGTGCCCATGTCGGCCAATGGTTCTCCGACTGTTGAAGCCATTCAGGACCGTGCTGCCAAATGGTTGGACGTAGAAATTCTTCAGGTGTTTGGCTGCGCGAAATTAGATCCGCGGGATTGTCGTTGGTGGGAACATGGCGCCAATTGCGGCTGCTGGTTTGTCTTTGAATCTCGGCGACTCGGTTAGCGACAAATGTTTTCAATATGTGAGGTGATGTGTGGATCCAGTGGAGGACGATTGTGGAATCGGTCCAATATACTGTACGAGCTATTTCGTGCAATAAAGCCTTGTGAATAGTCGACATCAGGGACGTTAGAAGAAGGGCTCCGCTCAACTCGAGCCGTGGAATGGTCTGAGATTTGAGAGGGGCTACTTTTGATTTGGCGGTTAGGAGCTGTGTCCATACGAGACCGTCAGAGTTAATGGTTCGGAGATAGACACATGCTCCGTAGGCCTTTTCGCTGGCATCGCAAAATCCATGTAGTTCAATTTTCGAGACGGACTTGATTATGGTTTTGCGTGGAAATCTTACGTTATTTAACAATGGCAACTGCGCACAATACCTGCTCCATTCTGTATGTAGGTCGGCCGGAAGCGATTCATCCCAATCGACCTTTAGTGTCCAGAGTCGTTGGAGCAACATCTTAGCTCGAACGATTACCGGTGCAAGTAGTCCCAGCGGATCGTAGATCTTGGCTATTTCGGAGCTGATTGTTCTTTTCGTGACTCGAGAGGTTGTTGAATTGATTTTGACGGAATATAAGATTGAATCGTCAGATGAATTCCAAACAACACCCAGAGTTTTGAAAGTTTGAGACTCACCGAGAAGAAGCTTGTCGTTGATATCTTCTTCGGGAAGGTCGTGGAGCAGTCTCCGATCGTTTGAAGCCCATTTCCTAATGTTTAAGCCGGCCAGTTTG